>CM067870.1:16894057-16936557 GCA_034621305.1 Solanum pimpinellifolium | reverse complement strand
GTCTCCTAGGTGAACAACCTCTGGTTGATGGAACAATGTAGGCAAGGGAAGTCGGCAAAATGGATCCTTAACATTGGGAAAAGGATTGGTTATGAGGGATGGGCACGGGGGTCCCAGTCTCAAACCCGTCGGCTGTCGGTGGACTGCTCGAGTTGCTCCAGTGGTGAGAGCGGGTCGCCGCGTGCCGGTCAGGGGACAGACTGGGAACGGTTCCTTCAGGTTCCTTCCCCGGGCGTCGAACAGCAAACTCTGAACTGGTACGGACAAGGTGAATCCGACTGTTTAATTAAAACAAAGCATTGCGATGGTCCCAACGGATGTTAACGCAATGTGATTTCTGCCCTGTGCTCTGAATGTCAAAGTAAAGAAACTCAACCAAGCGCGGGTAAACGGAGAGAGTAACTATGACTCTCTTAAGATAGCCAAATGCGTCGTCATCTAATTAGTGACGCGCATGAATGGATTAACGAGATTCCCACTGTCCCTGTCTACTATCCAGCGAAACCACAGCCAAGGGAACGGGCTTGGCAGAATCAGCGGGGAAAGAAGACCCTGTTGAACTTGACTCTAGTCTGACTTTGTGAAATGACTTGAGAGGTGTAGTATAAGTGGGAGCAGAAAGGCGAAAGTGAAATACCACTACTTTTAACGTTATTTTACTTATTCCATGAATCGGAAGCGGGGCACTGCCCCTTTTTTTGGATCCAAGGCTCACTTCACGGGTCGATACGGGCGGGAAGACATTGTCAGGTTGCGAGTTTTGCTGGAGCGGCACATCTATTAATAGATAACGCAGGTGTCCTAAGATGATCTCAACGAGAACAAAAATCTCGTATGGAGCCGAAGGGTAAAAGATCGTTTGTTTCTGATTTCCAGTACGAATACGAATCGTGAAAGCGTGTCCTACGATCCTTTTGACCTTCGGAATTCGAAGCTAGAGGTGTCAGAAAAGTTACCACAGGGATAACTGGCTTGTGGCAGCCAAGCGTTCATAGCGACGTTGCTTTTTTGTCCTTCGATGTCGGCTCTTCCTATCATTGTGAAATAGAATTCACCAAGTGTTGGATTGTTCACCCACCAATAGGGAACGTAAGCTGGGTTTAGACAGTCGTGAGACAGATTAGTTTTACCCTACTGATGACAGTGTCTCAATAGAAATTCAACCTAGTACGAGAGGAACCGTTGATTCACACAATTGGCCATCGCGCTTCGTTGAAAATCCAAAGGCGCGAAGCTACAGTGTGCTGGATTATGACTGAACGCCTCAAAGTAAGAATCCGGGCTAGAAGTGACGCATGAGCCCGCCGTCCGCTTGCCGATCCGTAGTAGGGGCCTATGGCCCCCAAGGCACGTGTCGTTGGCTAAGTCACCGAGACGGAAGCATCGCGGTGACCGCCTTGAAGTACAAATTCCATCGAGCGGTGGGTAGAATCCTTTGTAGACGACTTAAATACGCGACGGGGTATTGTATGTGGCAGAGTGGCCTTGCTGCCACGATCCATTAAGATTCAGCCCTTTGTCGCTTCGATTCGTTCCCCCACACCCCCCTCCCCCAAAATCAAATCCAATCATTTCTAACTTTTCAAATGAGAGGTTCGCGTGCTGCCTGCATCCTTGGAAAGGGAAAAAATAACTGAGTGTTGAAATATAAGTATCGGAAGTAACATGGCACGTGAAGTTCTCTAGTCTGCCACTAAGTGTTGAGCTATACGTTCTTAGCCCCATTGCGAGTTTTTCGTGACGTTGAGTTCATTTATCAATCCTAAAGACATGTTAAGCGACTAATGACATGTCACTATAAGAGGTTTTTGGGATGTCGGGTGCGATTATTAAAGCCAAGTTAGATGTCAAGGGGCAAATGGGTCTGCATACGCACCACGTCCGCGGCTAGGCGACATCTGCCAAGGCCTGCGCAGAACAGGAGTGGATTAAAAACTACGCCCTTGGACGGCAAACACGGTCGAACGATGACGAGCATGGCATGGCATCACCGGCCTTTGGTAGCACGCACGGTCGGACGACGTCGGGTGTGGCATGACATCACCGCCCTTTGACAGCACACACGGTCGGTAACGTCGGGCGTGGCATGACATCACCGCCCTTGGACAGCACACACGATCGCCAATGTCGGGCATGGCATGACATCACCGCCCTTGGACAGCACACACGATCGGCAACGTCGGGCGTGGCATGACATCACCGCCCTTAGACGGAAAACACGGTCGAACGACATCGGGCGTGGCATGCAATAATCGCCTTTGGGCAGCACAGACAGTCGAACGGCGTCGGGCGTGGCATGCCATCATCGCCCTTGGGCAGCACAGACGGTCGGATGACGTTGGGGGTGACATGCCATCATCGCCTTTGGGCAGCACAGACGGTCGAACGACGTCGGGCGTGCCATGCAATCATTGCCCTTGGATGGCAAACACGGTCGGACGGCGTCAGGCATGTCATGCCATCATCGCCTTTGGACAACACAGACGGTCGGCCGTCATCGGGCGTGGCATGCCATCATAGCCCTTGGACGGCAAACATAGTCGAACGACGTCAGGCGCTATGCCATCATCGCCCTTGGACCAGCACAGACGATCGGCCATCGTCGGGCGTGGCATGCCATCATAGCCCTTGGACAGCACAAACGGTCGGCCGTCATCGGACGTGCGTGCACACAACGGTCGGTCGTGGCCTGCCTGCATCGATGGTGGCTTGCGTGACATTGTTCGAGTTCTAAACAAAATATGCGAATGTTCATGCTGTACATAAATCAAAGTATTTTGAAACAACCTCCATGCATAACAAACATATTCATCTACTTTCCATAATCTATTCTCAAACATTTCTGCCTATCGTGGCTCTTTTGTATCATTTTCATTACTTTTACGGTTTGTACGATATTGAAACATCTTTTATTTGGGCAAATATTTATATTATCATTAATTTATCATGTTTAGAAGTGTTTTCGAGCATTTTCATATTTTTTTGACTTTTAATCATTATTTTATAATTTATTTTTACGCTTTTTTATTTTTTACGTCTCATTTTATAAAATAAAGTTTATTACATTTTTTAAGGTTCCCATATTTATCTGTGAATTTTTGGAGTTGATTTCATATTTTTTCGATATTTTTCCAATTTTTAATTAATTTATTACTAATTTTTTGGAATTTTCGAAAAAAATAAAAGTAAAAAAAATGTTGAAAATTATTTTTTATATATATATTAAGGTCATTTATGAAAGATGATGTGCGTTTGTACCATAGAACGTGCATATTTGGGTCGTACATTTCCATAAAGATTCTCTGGAAAATCCATGTCTACTCCTGTCACATAGGTAAAACTTTTTTATGCATATATAAGGGGGTAGAGGTGTTAAAGGCAGACTGAGGCGCAGGCAGGCTGACGATATAGGCGTCCCGTGGGCTTAGCAGGCGTGCTGCGTGGGCGCTTGATGGCATGCATGGCTTGTCCGTGGTACGTTGTTGGGCTTTTATAAAAACACGTCGGCGACGTCGATGGGTCGAGTGAGGCATAGGCAGGCGGACGTCGAGGGCGTCCTGTGGGATTTGTAGGCGTGCTGTGTGGGGCGCTTGATGGCATTCATGGCTCATCTGTGCTACGTCGTTGGGCGTCTACAAAAACATGCTAGCGGCGTTTGCGGGGCAGCTGAAGCGAAGGAAGGCGGACGTCGATGGCGTCTTATGGGCATAGTAGGCGTGCTGCGTTGGCGCTTGATGGCATGCATGGCTCATCCGTGCTACGCTGTTGGGCGTTTACAAAAACACGCCCGCGATGTTTGCGGGGCATTTCAGGCGGTGGCAGGCGGACGTCATGGGCGTCCTGTGGGCTTAGTAGGCGTGCTGCGTGGGCGCTTGACGGCATGCATGGCTCTTATGTGCTACGCTGTCGGGTGTGGCATGCCATCATCGCCTTTGGGCAGCACACTCGGTCGAACGACGTCAGGCGTGGCATGCCATCATAGCCCTTGGATGGCAAACACGATCAAACGACGTCAAGCGTGGCATGCCATTATCGCCTTCGGGAAGCACAAACGGTCGAACGACGTCGGGCGTGGCATGCCAACATAGCCCTTGGACGGCAAACAAGGTCGAACAACATCAGGAGTGACATGCAAATTCGTTTTTGGACTAGCTGACACGCTCGAACGGCATCGGGCGTGGCATGCCATCATCGCCCTTGGACAACAAACATGGTCGAACGACGTCGGGCGTGGCATGCCATCATTGCCATTGGGTAGCACAGACGGTCGGATGGCGCCGGGCGTTGCATTCAATCATCGCCTTTGGCCAGCACACACAGTCAAACGACGTCTGGCGTTGCATGCCATCATCGCCTTTTGGAAGCACACAGGATCGAACGATGTCGGGCGTTTCATGCCATCATCGCCTTTAGTCAGCACACACGATCGGACGATGTAGGGCGTGGCATGAAATCACCGCCCTTGGACAACACACACGGCCGGCAAAGTCGAGCGTGGCATGATGACATCACCGCCCTTGGACAGAACACGAGGTCGGCAACGTCGTGCGTGGCATGACATCACCCCCCATGTACAACACACATGGTCGGCAACGTAAGGCGTGGCATGATGACATCACCGCCCTTGGACAGCACACACGCTTGGCAACGTCAGGCGTGGCATGCCATCACCGCCCTTGGACTGCACACACGATCAAATAACGTCAGACGTGGCATGCAATCATCGCCTTTGGGTAGCACAGACAGTCGAACGGCGTCGGGCGTGGCATGCCATCATCGCCCTTGGACGGCAAACATGGTTGAACGACGTCGGGCGTGGCATGCAATCATTGCCTTTGGGCAGCACAGATGATCGGACGGCGTCGGGCGTTGCATGCCATCATCGCCTTTGGCCAGCATACACGGTCAAACGACGTCTGGCATGGCATGCCAATATCGCCATTGGGGAGAACACAAGATCGAACGATGTCGAGAGTTTCATGCCATCATCGCCTTTGGGCAACACACACGGTCGGACGACGTGGGGCGTAGCATGACATCACCGCCAATGAAAACACACACGGTCGGCAATGTCAAACGTGGCATGATGACATCACCACCCTTGGACCGCACACACAGTCGGCAACGTCAGGCGTGGCATGACATCACCTTCCTTGGACAACACACACGGTCGGCAACGTCGCGCGTGGCATGACATCACCGCCCTTGGACAGCACACACGATCGGCAACATCGGGCGTGGCATGACATCACCGCCCTTGGATAGAACACACGGTCATCAACGTCGGGCATGGCATGACATTACCTCCCTTGCACTGCACACACGGTTGGCAACGTCGGGCGTGGCATGACATCAGCGACCTTGGACAGCACACATGGTCAGCATCGTCAGGCGATGCATGACATCGCCGCCTTTAGACAGCACACACAGTAGGACGACGTCGGGCGTGGCATGCAATCATCACCTTTGGGCAGCACACACGGTCGAATGACGTCGGGCGTGGCATGCCATCATAACCCATGGACGGCAAACACCGTATAACGACGTCAGGTGTGGCATGCCATAATCACCTTCTGGCATCACAAACGGTCGAACAATGTCGGGCATGGCATGCAATCATCTCATTTGGGCATCACACACGATCGGCAACGTCGGGCGTGGCATGACATTACCGCCCTTGGACTTCACACACAGTCAGCAACGTCGGGTGTGGCATGCCATCATCGCCTTTGGGAAGCACACTCGGTCGAACGACGTCAGGCGTGGCATGCCATCATAGCCCTTGGATGGCAAACACGATCAAACGACGTCAAGCGTGGCATGCCATTATCGCCTTCGGGAAGCACAAACGGTCGAACGACGTCGGGCGTGGCATGCCAACATAGCCCTTGGACGGCAAACAAGGTCGAACAACATCAGGCGTGACATGCAAATTCGTTTTTGGACTAGCTGACACACTCGAACGGCATCGGGCGTGGCATGCCATCATCGCCCTTGGACAACAAACATGGTCGAACGACGTCGGGCGTGGCATGCCATCATTGCCATTGGGTAGCACAGACGGTCGGATGGCGCCGGGCGTTGCATTCAATCATCGCCTTTGGCCAGCACACACAGTCAAACGATGTCTGGCGTGGCATGCCATCATCGCCTTTTGGAAGCACACAGGATCGAACGATGTCGGGCGTTGCATGCCATCATCGCCTTTGGTCAGCACACACGATCGGACAATGTAGAGCGTGGCATGACATCACCGCCCTTGGACAACACACACGGTCGGCAAAGTCGAGCGTGGCATGATGACATCACCGCCCTTGGACAGAACACACGGTCGGCAACGTCGTGCGTGGCATGACATCACCCCCCATGTACAACACACATGGTCGGCAACGTAAGGCGTGGCATGATGACATCACCGCCCTTGGACAACACACACGCTTGGCAACGTCAGGCGTGGCATGACATCACCGCCCTTGGACTACACACACGATCAAATAACGTCAGGCGTGGCATGCAATCATCGCCTTTGGGTAGCACAGACAGTCGAACGGCGTCAGGCGTGGCATGCCATCATCGCCCTTGGACGGCAAACATGGTTGAACGACGTCGGGCGTGGCATGCCATCATTGCCTTTGGGCAGCATAGATGATCGGACGGTGTCGGGCGTTGCATGCCATCATCGCCTTGGCCAGCACACACGGTCAAACGACGTCTGGCATGGCATGCCAATATCGCCATTGGGGAGCACACAGGATCGAACGATGTCGAGAGTTTCATGCCATCATCGCCTTTGGGCAACACACACGGTCGGACGACGTGGGGCGTAGCATGACATCACCGCCAATGAAAACACACACGGTCGGCAACGTCAAACGTGGCATGATGACATCACCACCCTTGGACCGCACACACAGTCGGCAATGTCAGGCGTGGCATGACATCACCTTCCTTGGACAACACACACGGTCAGCAACGTCGCGCGTGGCATGACATCACCGCCCTTGGACAGCACACACGATCGGCAACATCGGGCGTGGCATGACATCACCGCCCTTGGAAAGAACACATGGTCATCAACGTCGGGCATGGCATGACATTACCGCCCTTGCACTGCACACACGGTTGGCAACGTCGGGCGTGGCATGACATCAGCGACCTTGGACAGCACATATGGTCAGCATCGTCAGGCGATGCATGACATCGCCGCCTTTAGACAGCACACACAGTAGGACGACGTCGGGCGTGGCATGCAATCATCACCTTTGGGCAGCACACACGGTCGAATGACGTCGGGCGTGGCATGCCATCATAACCCTTGGACGGCAAACACCGTATAACGACGTCAGGTGTGGCATGCCATAATCGCCTTCTGGCATCACAAACGGTCGAACAATGTCGGGCATGGCATGCAATCATCTCGTTTGGGCATCACACACGATCGGCAACGTCGGGCGTGGCATGACATTACCGCCCTTGGACTGCACACACAGTCAGCAACGTCGGGCGTGGCATGACATCACAACCCTTGGACAGCACAGACGGTCAGCATAGTCCGGCGTGGCATGACATCGCCTCCTTTGGACAGCACACACGGTCGTACGTCAGGCGTGACATACCATCACCGCCTTTGGACAACACAAACAGTCGAATGACGTCGGGCGTGGCATGCCATCATCGCCTTTGGGAAGCACACACGGTCGAACGACGTCGGGCGTGGCATGCCATCATAGCCCTTGGACGGCAAACAGGGTCAAACAACGTCAGGCGTGGAATGCCATCATCGCCTTTGGGCAGCACAGAAGGTCGGACGGCGTCGGGCATTGCATACCATTATCGCCTTTCACTAGCACTGACAGCCGAACGACGTCGGGCATGGCATGCCATCATCGCCTTTGGGCAGCACACACGGTGAGCGACGTCGGACGTGGCATGCATCATCGCCTTTGGGTAACATACACGGTTGAACGACACCGGGCGTGGCATGCCATCATCGCCTCTGGGCAGCACACACGCTCGAAAGACATTGGGCGTGGCATGCCATCATTGCCTTTGGACTAGCTGACACAATCGGACTCCGTCGGGCGTGGCATGCCATCATCGCCCTTGGACGGGAAACACGGTCGAACGACATCGGGCGTGGCATGCAATCATCGCCTTTGGGCAGCACAGAGAGTCGAACGGTGTCGGGCGTGGCATGCCATCATCACCCTTGGCAGCACACACGGTCGGACGGCATCGGGCGTCGCATGCCATCATCGCCCTTGGACAGCACAAACGGTCGGCCGTCGTCGGGCATGCCATGCCATCATAGCCCTTGGATAGCACACACGGTCGGACGGCGTGGGGCGTGGCATGCCATCATCGCCTTTGGAAAGCACAGACGGTCGATCGACGTCGGGCGTGGAATGCCATCATAGCCCTTGGACAGCACACACGGTCGGACGGCGTCGGGCGTTGTATGCCATCATCGCCCTTGGACCAGCACAGACAGTCGGCCATCGTCGGGCATGGCATGCCATCATAGCCCTTGGACAGCACAAGCGGTCGACCGTCGTTAGACGTGCCTGCACACAACGGTCGGTCGTGGCCTGCCCGCATCGATCGTGGCTTGCGTGACATTGTTCAAGTTCTAAACAAAACATGTGGATGTTCATGCCGTACATAAATCAAAGGATTTTGAAACAACCTCCATGCATAACAAACATATTCATCTACTTTCTATAATCTATTCTCTAACGTTTCCGCCTAACGTGGCTCTTTCGCATCATTTTTGTTACTTTTACAATTTGTACGATATTGAAACATCTTTTATTTGTGCAAATATATATATTATCATTAATTTAACATGTTTAGAAGTGTTTTCTAGCATTTCCATATTTTTTTGACTTTTAATCAGTATTTTATAATTTATTTTTACGCTTTTTTTTTTATGTCTCATTTTAAAAAATAAAGTTCATTAAATTTTTTATTTTAAGGTTCCCATATTTATTTGTGAATTTTCGGAGTTGATTTCATATTTTTTCAATATTTTTCCTATTTTTTATTAATTTATTACTAATTTTTCCCAATTTTTGAAAAAAAATAAAAATAAAAAAAATGTTGAAAAATATTTTCTGATATATATTAAGGTCATTTATGAAAGATGATGTGTGATTGTACCTTAGAACGTGTATATTTGGGTTGTACATTTCCATAAAGATTCTCTGGAAAATCCATGTCTACTCCTGTCACATGGGTAAAACTTTTTTAAGCATATATAAGGAGGTAGAGGTGTTAAAGGCAGCCTGAGGCGAAGGCAAGCAGACGACATAGGAGTCCCGTGGGCTTAGCAAGCGTGCTGCGTGGGCGCTTGATAGCATGCATGGCTTGTCCGTGCTACGCCGTTGGGCGTTTATAAAAACACGTCGGCGACGTCGATGTATCGAGTGAGGCAAAGGCAGGTGGACGTCAAGGGCGTCCTGTGAGATTTGTAGGCGTGCAGCGTGGGCGCTTGAAGGCATGCATGGCTCGTCCGTGCTACGTCATTGGGCGTCTACAAAAACATGCTAGCGACGTTTGCGGTGCGGCTGAGGCGAAGGCAGGCGGACGTCGATGGCGTCCTGTGGGCTTAGTAGACGAGCTGCATGGGCACTTGACGGCATGCATGGCTCGTCCATGCTCTGTTGTTGGGCTTTTACAAAAACACGCCCGCGACGTCTGGGGGGGAGTTTGAGGCGGTGATAGGCGGATGTCATGGGCGTCCTGTAGGCTTAGTAGGCGTGCTGCGTAGGCACTTGACGACATGCATGGCTCGTCCGTGCTACGCCGTTGGGCGTCAACAAAAACATGCCAGCGACGTCTGCGGGGAAACAAAGGCAAAAGCAGGCGGACGTCAAGGGCGTCTTGTGGGCTTTGTAGGCATGCTGCGTGGGAGATTGATGGCATGCATGGCTTGTTCGTGCTACGCCGTTGGGAGCTTTCAAAAACATGTCGACGACGTCTGCGGGGCGTTTGAGGCAGTGGTAGGCAGATGTCATGGGCGTCCTCTAGGCTTAGTAGGCGTGCTGCGTGGGCACTTTACGGCATGCATGGCTCGTCCGTGGGATGACATTACCGCCCTTGAACAGCACACACGGTCGGCAACATCGGGCGTGGAATGCCATCACCTCCCTTGGACAGCACACACGGTCGACAACGTCAGGCGTGGCATGCCATCATCGCCTTTGGGTAGCACACACGGTCGAACGACGTCACGCGTGGCATGCGATCATAGCCCATGGACGGCAAACACTGTCAAACAACGTCAGGGGTGGCATGCCACCATCACCTTTGGGCAGCACAAACGGTCGAACGATGTCAGGCGTGGCATGCCATCATAGCCCTTGGACGACAAACACGGTCGAACGACGTCAGTCGTGACATGCCATCACCGCCTTTGGACAGTACACACGGTCAAACGACGTCGGGTGTGGCAAGCCATTATCGACTTTTGGCAGCACCCACGGTCAAACGACGTCAGGCGTGGCATGCCATCATCGCAATTGGGCAGCACACAAGGTCAAACGATGTCGGGCATGGCATGCCATTATCACCTTTGGACTAGATGACAGAGTCAGACGGCGTCAGGCATGGCATGCCATCATCGCCCTTGGACGGCAAACACGATCGAACGACGTCGGGCGTGGCATGCAAACATCGCCTTTGGGCAGCACAGACGGTCGGACGGCGTCGGTTGTGGCATTCCATCATCGCCGTTGGACAGCACACACAGTCGAACGACGTCGGGCGTGGCATGCCATCATCGCCATTGGGAACCACACACTGTCGAACGATGTCGGGCGTGGCATGCCATCATCGCCATAGGGAAGCACACACGCTCGAACGACGTCGGGCGTGGCATGCAATCATAGCCTTTGGGCAGCACACACAGTCAAACGACGTCGGGCAGGGAATGACATTACCGCCCTTAGATAGCACACACGGTCGTCAACGTCGGGCATGGCAAGGCATCACCGCCCTTGGACAGTACACACGGTCAGAAACGTCGGGCCTGGCATAATATTGCCGCCTTTAAACAGCACACACAATCGGATGACGTCGGGCATGGCATGCCATCATTACCATTGGGTAGCACACACAGTCGAACGACGTCACACATGGCATGCCATCATAGCCCTTGGATGGCAAACACGGTCGAACGACGTCAAGCATGGCATGCCATCATCGCCTTTGGGCAGCACAAACGGTCGAACGATGTTGGGTGTGGCATGCCATCATAGCCCTTGGACGGCAAACATGGTCGAACGATGTCAGGCGTGACATGCCATCACCGCCCTTGGACAGCACACACGGTCGAACGACGTCGGGTGTGGCATGCCATCATCGACTTTGGGCAGCGCGCACGGTCAAACGACATCGGTCGTGGCATGCCATCATCGCCTTTGGGCCGAAGAAACGGTCGAACGACATCGGGCGTGGCATGTCATCATCACCTTTGGGAAGCACACACGGTCGAACAACGTCTGGCGAGGCATGAAATCATAGCCCTTGGACGGCAAACACCGTCGAATGACGTCAAGCGTGGCATGCCATCATCGCCTTTGGACAGCACAAACGGTCGAACAATATCGGGCGTGGCATGCCATCATAGCCCTTGGACGGCAAACACGGTCGAACAACGTCAGGCGTGACATGCCATCACCGCCTTTGGACAGCACACACGGTCGAACGACGTCGAGCATGGCATGCCATCATCGCCTTTGGACTAGCTGACGCAGTTGGACGGCGTCGGGCGTGGCATGCCATCATCACCCTTGGCCGGCAAACTTGGTCGAACGACGTAGGGCGTGGCACGCCATCATCGCCCTTGGATAACACACATGGTCGGCAATGTCTGGCGTGGCATGCCATCAAAGCCCTTGTACAGCACACACGGTCGGAGTGCGTCGAGCGCTACATGCCATCATAGCCTTTGGGCAGCACACGCATAAGAACGACGTTGGGCGTGGCATGCCATCATCGCCTTTGGGAAGAACACACGGTCGGCAACGTCGGGCATGGCATGACATCACCTCCCTTGGACAGCACACAAGGTCGTCAACGTCGGGCGTGGCATGAGATCACCGCCCTTGGATAGCACACACGGTCGGCAACGTCGGGCGTGGCATGAAATCGCCGCCGTTGGACAACACACATGGTCAGACGACGTCGGGTGTGGCATGCCATGATCGCCTTTCGGCAGCATACACGGTCGAACGACGTCAGGCGTGTCATGCCATCATAGCCCTTGTAAGGCAAACATCGTCGAATGGCGTCAGGTGTGGCATTCCATCATCGCCTTTGTGGAGTACAGAAGGTCGTACGGCATCGGGCGTTGCATGCCATCATCGCCTTTGGCCAGCACACACGATCGAACGATGTTGGGCGTGGCATTCCATCATCGCCTTTCGCCAGCACACACGGTCGAACGACGTCGGGCGTGGCATGCCATCATCGCCTTTGGGCAGCACACAAGGTCATACGACGTCGCGCGTGGCATGCCATCATCGCCTCTAGGCAGCACACACGATTGAACGACGTTGGGTGTGTCATGCCATCATCGCGTTTGGACTAGGACACACAGTCGGACGGCGTCGGGCGTGGCATGCCATCATCGCCCTTTGACGGCAAACACGGTCAAACGAAGTCCGGTGTGGCATGCAATCACGCCCTTGGACAGCACAGACGATCGGCCATCGTCTGGCGTGTCATGCCATCATAGCCCTTGGATAGCACACACGGTCGGACGGCGTCGAGCGTGGCATGCCATCATCGCCTCTCGACAGCACAGACGGTCGGCCGTCATCGGGCGTGGCATGCCATCATAGCCCTTGGACAGCACTCACGGTCGGACGGTGTCGGGCGCTGCATGCCATCATTTTGTTGGACCAACACAGACGGTCGGCCATCGTCAAACGTGGCATTCCATCATGGCCCTTGGACGGCACAAGCGGTCGGCCGTCGTCAGACGTGCGTGCACACAACGGTCGGTCGTGGCCTGCCCGCATCAATCGTAGCTTGCGTGACATTGTTAGAGTTCTAAAAAAATATGCGGATGTTCATGTCGTACATAAATCAAAGGATTTTGAACAACCTCCATGCATATCAAACATATTCATCTACTTTCCATAATCTATTCTCAAACGTTTCTGCATAACGTGGCTCTTTCGCATCATTTTCATTACTCTTACGGTTCGTACGATATTGAAACATCTTTTATTTGTGCAAATATATATATTATCATTAATTTAACATGTTTAGAAGTGTTTTGGAGCATTTCCATATTTTTCCGAATTTTAATCATTATTTTATAATTTATTTTTAATATTTTTTATTTTTTACGTCTCATTTTAAAAAATAAAGTTTATTAAATTTTTTATTTTAAGGTTCCCATATTTATTTGTGAATTATCGGAGTTGATTTCATATTTTTCAATATTTTCCCTATTTTTTATTAATTTATTACTAATTTTTTGGAATTTTCGAAAAAAATAAAGATAAAAAAAATGTTGAAAAATATTTTTTCATATATATTAGGGTCATTTATGAAAGATGATGTGTGTTTGTACCTTAGAGCTTGCATATTTGGGTTGTACATTTCCATAAAGATTCTCGGGAAAATACATGTCTACTCCTGTCACATGGGTAAAACTTTTTCAAGCATATATAAGGGGGTAGAGGTGTTAAAGGCAGACTGAGGCGCAGGCAGGCAGACGACATAGGCGTCGCATGGGCTTAGCAGGCGTGCTGCGTGGGTGCTTGATGGCATGCATGGCTTGTCCGTGCTACGCTGTTGGGCGTTTATAAAAACACGTCGGCGACGTCGATGGGTCGAGTGAGGCAAATGCAGGCAGACGTCGATGGAGTCCTGTGGGCATAGTAGGCGTGCTGCGTGGGCGCTTGGCGGCATGCATGGCTCGTCCGTGTTATGCTGTTAGGCGTTTACAAAAACACGGCTGCGACGTCTGCGGGGCATTTGAGGCGATGGAAGGCGGACGTCATGGGCGTCCTGTGGGCTTAGTAGGCGTGCAGTGTGGGCGATTGATTGCATGCATGGCTCGTCCGTGCTACGGCGTTGGGCGTCAACAATAACATGCCAGCGACGTCTGCACGGAAACTGAGGCAAAAGCAGGCAGATGTAACAGGCGTCCTGTGGGCTTAGTAGGCGTGCTTCATGGGCGCTCGATGGCATGCATCGCTCGTCCATGCTACGCCGTTGGGAGCTTGCAAGAACATGCCGACGACGTCGGGCGTGGCATGACATCACCGCCCTTGGACAACACACACGGTCGACAACATCGGGCGTGGCATGATGACATCACCGCCCTTGGAACGAACACACGGTCGGCACCGTCGAGCATGGCATGACATCGCTGTCCTTGGACTGCCCACACGGTCGGCAACGTCGGGCGTGGCATGACATCACCGCCCTTCGACAACACACACGGTCATAAACATCGGGCGTGGCATGACATCGCTACCATTGGACAGCACACACGGTCGGATGACGTAGGGCGTGACATGCCATCATCGCCTTTGGGCAGCACACATGGTCAAACGACGTCGGGCGTGGCATGCCATCATAGCCCTTGGATGGTAAAAACGGTCAAATGACGTCAGGCATGGCATGCCACCATCGCCTTTGGGAAGCACACACGGTCGAACGACGTCGGGCGTTGTATGCCATCATCGCCTTTGGGCAGCAGACACGGTCGGACGATGTCGGGCGTGGCATGACATCACCGCCCTTGGACAGCACACACGGTCGACAACGTCGGGCGTGGCATGATGACATCACTACCCTTGGACTGCACACCTGGTCGGCAACGTCGGGCGTGGCATGACATCACCGCCCTTGGACTACACACCAGTCGGCAACGTCGGGCGTGGCAAGACATCACCGCCCTTGGACAGCACAGAAGGTCGTCAACGTCGGGTGTGGCATGACATCACCGCCCTTGGACTGCACACACGGTCGGCAACGTCGGGCGTGGCATGACATCGCCGCCATTGGACAACACACACGATCGGACGACGTCAGGCGTGGCATGCCATCATCGCCTTAAGGAAGCACACACGGTTGAACGACGTCGGGTGTGTCATGCCATCATAGCCCCTGGACGACAAATACCGTCGAACGACGTCAGGTGTGGCATGCCATCATCGCCTTTGGGCAACGGTTGAACGATGTCGGGCGTAGCATGCCATCATATCCCTTGAACGGCAAACACGGTCGAACGACGTCAGGCGTGACATGCCATCTCCACCTTTGGACAGCACACAGTCGAACGACGTCGGGCATGGCATGCCATCATCGCCTTTGTCTAGCACACACAGTCGAACAACGTCGGGCGTGGCATGCTATCATCGCCTTTGGACTAGCTGACACAGTCAGACGGCGTCGGGCATGGCATGCCTTCATCTCCCTTGGATGGCAAACATGGTCGAACGACGTCGGGCGTGGCATGTCATCATTGCCTTTGGGCAGCACAGACGGTCGGACAGCGTCGGGCGTTGCATGCCATCATTGCCTTTGGCCAGCACACACAGTCGAATGACGTCGGGCATGGAATGCCATCATCGCCTTTGGGCAGCACCCACGGTCAGACGACGTCGAGCGTGGCATGACATCACTGCCCTTAGACAAAACACACGGTCGGCAACGTCGGGCATGGCATGATGACATAAACGCCCTTGAAGAGCACACACCCTCGGCAACGTCGTGTGTGGCATGGCATCACCGCTCTTGGACTGCACACACGGTCGGCAACGTCGGGCGTGGCATGACATCACCACCCTTAGACAGCACACATGGTCGTCTACGTCAGGCGTGGCGTGACATTACCGCCCTTGGACTGCACACACGGTCGGCAACGTCGGGCGTGGCATGACATCGCCCTTGGAAAGCACATACGGTCATCAACGTCGGGCGTGGCATGACATCACCTCCTTTGGACAGCACACACGGTCGAACGTCAGGCGTGACATGCCATCACTTCTTTTGGACGGCACACACGGTCGAACGACGTCGGGCGTGGCATGCTATGATCGCCTTTGGACAGCGCACACAGTCGAACGACGTTGGGCGTGGCATGTCATCATAGCCATTGGATGGCAAACTCGGTCAAACGACATCAGGTGTGGCATGCCATCATCGCCTTTGGGCAGCACAAACGGTCAAACGACGTCGGGCGTGGCATGCCATCATCGCCTTTGGGTAGCACAGAAGGTCGGACGGCGTCAGGCGTTGCATGCCATCATCGCCTTTGGCCAGCACACACAGTCGAACGACGTCAGGCGTGGCATGCCATCATCACCTTTGGGTAGCACACACGGTCGAACGACGTTGGGCGTGGCATGCCATCATCGCCTCTAGGCAGCACACACGGTCGAACGAAGTTGGGCGTGGCATGCCATCATCGCCTTTTGACAAGCTGACACAGTCGGACGGCGTCGGGAGTGGCATGCCATCATGTCCCTTGGACGGCAAACACGGTCGAACAACATCAGGCGTGTCATGCAATCACTCCTTTGGGCAGCACAGACAGTCGAACGGCGTCGGGCGTGGCATCCCATCATCGCCTTTAGGCAGCACAGACGGTCGGACGGCGTCGGGCGTTGCATGCCATCATCTCCCTTGGACAGCACAGACGATCGGCCGTCGTCGGGCGTGCCATGCCATCATAGCTCTTGGATAGCACACACGGTCGGACGGCGTCGGGCGTGGCATGCAATCATCGCCTTTGGACAGCGCAGACGGTCAGCCGTCGTCGGGCGTGGCATGCCATCATAGCCCTTGGACAGCACACACGGTCGGACGGCGTCGGGCGCTACATGCCATCATCGCCCTTGGACTAGCACAGATGGTCTGCCATCGTCAGGCGTGGCATGACATCATAGCCCTTGGAAAGCACAAATGGTCGGCAATCGTCGGACGTGCGCGCGCACAACTGTCGGTTGTGGCCTGCCCGCATCGGTCGTGGCTTGCGTGACATTGTTTGAGTTCTTAACAAAACATGCGGATGTTCATGCCGTACATAAATCAAAGGATTTTGAAACAACCTCCATGCATAACAAACCTATTCATCTACTTTCCATAATCTATTCTCAAACGTTTCTGCCTAACGTGGCTCTTTTGCATCATTTTCATTACTGTTATGGTTCGTACAATATTCAAACATCTTTTATTTGTTCCAATATATATATTATCATTATTTTAACATGTATAGAAGTGTTTTCGAGCATTTCAATATTTTTCCGACTTTTAATCATTATTTTATAATATATTTTTATGCTTTTTTATTTTTTACGTCTCATTTTAAAAAATAAAGTTTATTTAATTTTTTATTCTAAGGTTCCCATATTTATTTGTGAATTTTCAGAGTTGATTTCATATTTTTTTGATATTTTCCCTATTTTTTATTAATTTATTACTAATTTTTCAGAATTTTAAAAAAAAATAAAAAAAAAATGTTGAAATTTTTTCTTTTTATATATATTAAGGTCATTTATGAAAGATGATGTGTGTTTGTACCTTAGAACGTGCATATTTGGATTGTACATTTCCATAAAGATTCCCTGGAAAATCCATGTCTACTCCTGTCACATGGGTAAAACTTTTTGAAGCATATACAAGGGGGTAGAGGTGTTAAAGCCAGACTGAGGCACAGGCAGGCAGATGACATAGGCGTCCCATGGGCTTAGCAGGCGTGCTGCGTAGGCGCTTGATGGCATGCATGGCTTGTCCGTGCTACGCTGTTGGGCGTTTATAAAAACACGTCGGCGACATCGATGGGTCGAATGAGGCAAAGGCAGGCGGATGTCGAGGGCGTCTACAAAAACATGCTAGCAACGTTTGCGAGGCGGCTGAGGCGAAGGCAGGCGGACGTCGATGGAGTCCTGTGGGCTTAGAAGGCGTGCTACGTGGGCGCTTGACGGCATGCATGGCTCGTCCGTGCTGTGCCGCTGGGCGTCAACAAAAACATGCCAGCGACGTCTGTGGGGAAACTGAGGCAAAAGCAGGCGGACGTCAAGGGCGTCCTTGTGGTGTTAGTAGGCATGCTGCATGGGCGCTCGATGGCATACATGGCTCGTCTGTGCTACGCCGTTGGGAGCTCGCAAAAACATTCCGACGACGTCGGCCGTGGCATGACATCACCTCCCTTGGACAGCACACACAGTCGACAATGTCGGGCGTGGCATGAAGACATCACCGCCCTTGGACAGCACACACGGTCAGCAACGTCGAGCGTGGCATGACATCACCGCCCTTGGACTGCACACACGGTCGGCAACGTCAGGCGTGGCATGACATCACGGCCCTTTGATAGCACACACGGCCGTCAACGTCGGGCGTGGCATGACATCGCCACCATTGGACAGCACACACGGTCGGACGACATCGGGCGTGGCATGACATCACCGCCCTTGGATAGCACACACGGTCGTCAACGTCGGGCGTGGGATGACATTACAACACTTGGACTGCACACACGGTCGGCAACATCGGGTGTGGCATGACATATGTGCCCTTGGACAGCACACACGGTCAGCATCGTCGGGTGATGCATGACATCACTGCCTTTGGACAGCACACACGGTCGAACGACATAAGGCGTGGCATGCAATCATCGCCTTTTGGGAAGCACACACGGTCGAACGACGTCGGGTGTGGCATGCCATCATAGCCCTTGGACGACAAACACCGTCTAACAACGTAAGGCGTGGCATGCCATCATCGCCTTTGCGCAGCAGAAACGGTCGAACAATGTTGGGCGTTGCATGACATCATAGCCCTTGGACGGCAAACACGCTCGAACGATGTCAGGCGTGACATGCCATCACCGCCTTTGGACAACACACACAGTCGAACGACGTCGGTCAAGGCATGCCATCATCGCCTTTGGGCAGCACACACCGTCGAACGACGGCGGGCGTGGCATGCCATAATTGCCTTTGGATAGCACACACGGTCGGCAACGTCAGGACTGACATAACATCACCGCCCTTGGACAACAAACAAGGTCGGCAACGTCGGGAGTGGCATGACATCACTGCCCTTGGACAGCACACACGGTCAGCAACGTCGGGCGTGGCATGATGACATCACCGCCTTTGGACAGCACACACGCTCGGCAACGTCGGGCGTGGTATAACATCACCACCCTTGGACTGCACACACGGTCGAACGACGTCGGGCGTTGCATGCAATCATCGCCTAGGCAGCTCAGACAGTCGGACTGCGTCGAGCGTGGCATCCATCCTCGCCCTTGGACGAAAAACATGGTCGAACAACGTCGGGCGTGGCATTCCATCATCGCCTTATGGCAGCACAAACGGTCGGACGGTGTTGGGCCTTGCATGCCATCATCGCCTTTGGCCATCACATACAGTCGAATGACGTTGGGCGTGGCATGCAATCATTGCCTTTGGGCAGCACACACGGTCGAACGACGTCGGGCGTGGCATGCCATCATCTCCTTTGGGCAACACACACGGTCGAACAACGTCGGGCGTGGCATGCCATCATCGCCTTTGGACAACACACACGGTCGGCAACGTCGGGCGTGGCATGACATTACCGCCCTTTGACTGCACACACGGTCGGCAACGTCGAGCGTGGCATGACATCACCGCCCTTGGACAGCACACACAGTCAGCAACGTCGGGCGTGGCATGACATCGCCGCCTTATTACAACACACACGGTCGGACGTCAGGCGTGACATGCCATCACCGCCTTTGGACAGCACACACGGTCGAACGATGTCGGGCAAGGCATGTCATGATCGCCTTTGGGCAGCACAGACGGTCGAACGACGTTGGGCGTGGCATGCGATCATTGCCTTTGGACTAGCTGACGCAGTTGGACGGCGTCAGGCGTGGCATACCATCATCTCCCTTGGACGGCAAGGATGGTCGAACGACGTCGGGCGATGCATGCCATCGTTGCCTTTGGGCATCACAAACGGTCGGACAACATCGGGCGTTGCATGACATCATCGCCTTTGGCCAGCACACACAGTTGAACGATGTCAGGCATGGCATGCCATCATCGCCTTTGGACAGAACACACGGTCGGATGACGTCGGGTGTGGTATGCCATCATTGACTTTGGGCAGCACACATGGTCGAACGATGTCGGCTGTGGCATGCCATCATCGCCTTTGGGCAGCACAAACGGTCAAACGACGTGGGCGTGGCATGCCATCATCGCCTTTGTGCAGCACAGACGGTCGAACGGCGTCAGACGTGGCATGCCATCATCGCCTTTGGGTAGCACACATCAAACGACGTCGAGCGTGGCATGACATTATCGCCTTTGGAAAGCACACACGGTCGAACGACGTCGGGCGTGGCATGCCATCATCGACTTTGGGCAGCACAAACGGTCGAATGACATCTTACGTGGCATGCCATCATCGCCTTTGGAAAGCACAACAGTCGAACGACGTCAGGCGTGGCCTGCCATCATCGCCTTTGGACTAGGTGACATAGTCGAACGACATCGGACGTGGCATGCCATCATCGCACTTGGACGGCAAACACGGTTGATCGACATCGAGCGTGGCATGCCATCATCGCCTTTGGGAAGCACAGAAAGTCGAACGGTGTCGGGCGTGGCATGCCATCATCGCCCTTGGGCATCATAGACGGTCGGGCGTCGCATGCCATCATCGTTCTTGGACAGCACAGACGGTCGGCCGTCGTCGGGCGTGGCATGCCATCATCGCCTTAGGACAGCACAGACGGTCGGCCATCGTCGGGCGTGGCATGCCATCATAGCCTTTGGACAGCACACACGGTCGGACGACATCGGGCGTGGCATGCCATCATCGCCCTTGGACCAGCACAGACGGTCGCCCATTGTCGGGCGTGGCATGCCATCATAGCCCTTGGACAGCACATACGATCGGCCATTGTCGGACGTGCCTGCACAGAACGGTCGGCAGTGGCCTTCCCGCATCGGTCGTGGCTTGCGCGACATTGTTCGAGTTCTAAACAAAACATGCGGATGTTCATGTCATACATAAATCAAAGGATTTCTAAACAACCTCCATGCATAACAAACATATTCATCTACTTTCCTTTATCTATTCTCTAACGTTTCCACCTAACGTGGCTCTTTCGCATCATTTTCATTTCTTTTACGATTTGTACGATATTGAAAAATCTTTTATTTGTGCAAATATATATTGTATCATTAATTTAACATGTTTAGAAGTGTTTTCGAGCATTTCTGTATATTTCTGACTTTTAATCATTATTTTATAATTTATTTTTATGCTTTTTTATTTTTTACGTCTTCTTTTAAGAAATAAAATTTATTAAATTTTTTATTTTAAGGTTCCCATATTTATTTGTAAATTTTCGGAGTTGATTTCATATTTTTTCGATATTTTCCCTATTTTTTATTAATTTATTACTAATTTTTCGGAATCTAGGTTGGTCAGATGTCGGATTCCTGTGTTGCATACCTAATGCCTAGGAATTGTGCACGTGCAAACGGTCGTCTTTCGCCCCTCGCATCCCATGCGCGGGGTGAACCCAAATGGAAGCACTCAAGGAAGATGCGCGGGGTGAACCCAAAAGACGCTCTCGCGTTCCACTACTTCCCTCGCTTCGTCGTGCGATGGCCTGGTCCGTGAGCGGCGCCTCAAATTCTATGATACGGTAGACGCAGTGGGCATGGGGCCTTCACCAGTTTCTTTCTGCCCAAAACAAATGCTCCTTCCGAATGACTGCCGCACTCGCCTAGGACCCGACCGTGCCCGAAAGGGCGCGCCGGGCTCATACGGCGCGCGGTGTCATTGAGGAATGCTACCTGGTTGATCCTGCCAGTAGTCATATGCTTGTCTCAAAGATTAAGCCATGCATGTGTAAGAACAAATTCAGACTGTGAAACTGTGAATGACTCATTAAATCAGTTATAGTTTGTTTGATGGTATCTACTACAAAGATAACCGTAGTAATTCTAGAGCTAATACATGCAAAAAACCCCAACTTTTGGAAGGGATGCATTTATTAGATAAAAGATCGACACTGGCTCTGCTCATTGCTGCGATGATTCATGATAACTCGATGGATCACACGACCATCGTGCCGGTGACGCATCATTTAAATTTCTGCCCTATCAAGTTTCGATGGTAGGATAGTGGCCTACCATGGTTGTGACGGGTGACAGAGAATTAGGGTTCGATTCCGGAGAGGGAGCCTGAGAAACGGCTACCACATCCAAGGAAGGTAGCAGGCGCGCAAATTACCTTGCAAAGAAGGCATCGGCGTCATCGCACGACATCTCATGTGGGGCGGTGGGGTGGATTTCGAGCGTGCATTTACAGAGCTATTCACGTACGGCGCATAAGTGGTATTAAGCATGTGTGGTTAGGTTGGATCCCTACTTCGAGCAGCGACGTCCTAAATCGCATGCCAATTCCGTGGCGGATGAAGCGCAATCTAGGATGGTCGGATGTCGGATTCCTGTGTTGCATACCTAATGCCTAGGAATTGTGCACGTGCAAATGGTCGCCTTTCGCCCCTCGCATCCCATGCGCGGGGTGAACCCAAAGGGAAGAACTCAAGGAAGATAGGGAGGTTGGTGGATCCACATCACTTGACCGGGAAAGGGAGGCGAGAGTTGAGGCTCCCAGGCCACCTATGTTCAAAGGCGTCCGCGACACACAGAAGGTGGAGAATAACCTATGGTACTTGGAGAATTACTTCGAGTGTAATCGGGTACGAAGTGATGTGAACAAGATCAACGCTGCTGTGTTGTATCTTTTGGAGATGCCCATGCTATGGTGGAGGCGTAAAGAGTTCGACATCAAGAAGGGGACATGCACTATGAACACGTGGGAGCAATTCCGCGACGAGTTCAATAAGGCGTTCTCCCTAACAACCTCATTTATGAGGCAAAGCGCAAGTTTAGGGAGTTAAAGCAAAAGCGGAGCATACGCGCGTATGTGCGGGAGTTCACATCCCTTACGCTTCAGATTCCCAACCTCATGGATGAAGATATGTTGTTCCATTTCCTGGATGGGCTGCAAAGTTGGGCAAGAACGGAGTTGGAGTGGCGACAAATTGGGACTATTGATGAAGCCATCACGTAGGCTGAAGGCTTGACAGACTTCAGGAAGGAGAAGTCTCACAGTGCCGAGGAGGACGACGAGGAAGGTAGTCATTATGATAGTGGGGAAGATTGTGGCGAAGGCGAGGAGCAACGGCCACAACCCAAGAGGCGAGGCGAGGAGCAACGGCCTCACAGGCGTGAAACCTATAGGTCCAACGACAAGAAATCCGGAGATCGTTGCAACACGGTGAGGAAATAGGTTGCCAAGGGAGATTGTTGCTACATATGCAGCTGGGCGCATAGTTATGCAAAGTGCCATGAACTGAAGAGTCTTGGTGCTATCCTACGAGAGCGGAAGGAAAAGTAAGCCCAAGAAGAAGATGAAGTCAAGGAGACTAAGCAGTTGGGCTTGATAAGTCTATGCGGAGCTGTCACCAAGAAACCATCAAAGACGCCAAGGCAAGAGAAGCCAAGGCAAACGAAGCCGAAGCATGCGGAGCAGGGGCTTGCTATGTCTAAGGCATGCGCTCAATGTGTCGACATCACGATCAATGGGAAACGTGCTCGTGTGTTGGTTTACAATGGTGCAGAGGCCAAGACGGCAGCAACGAGGTTGGGGTTGCATTATAGTCCAACCAACATCCAACTCAAGACGGTCAATGCACCACCAACTCCTGTGGATGGAGTTGCGCACGGAGTGAGCATCACGATAAGCGACTGGCAAGGAAAAACCAAGTTCATCGTCGCTCCCTTAGATATCTATGATATTATTCTTGGGCAGGAGTTCTTCCAGCAGTGTCATACTATGATCGAACCTTATCTCCAACAATTGATGATCATGGAGAAAGGAGGAAAATGTATGGTTCCCATGGAAAAGGCACAGAAGATGGAGGGACAAATCCAGCTGACGGCCATGAAGCTCGAGAGGGTCGACATGAAGTTAACATCAGCAGCAACCATTGCAAGTTTGGGAGAAGACAATGATGCTGAAAAGTCCTTGCCACCGCGCACGAAGAGGGTTCCAAAAAGGAACACTGCCGTGATGAAAAAGAAATCGCTGAGGCACTTGCATCCTATGAAGGAGGAAGTTTGAAAGATCGAGCAATCGCTGAAGAGGCTACTCGAGGGGATTGACCCAGTACGCGAGTTGATCAGCACAGACCGGCGGACAGTGTCGGGCGTTGCATGCCATCATCGCCTTTGGCCAGCACACACAGTCGAACGACGTCGGGTGAGGCATGCCATCATCACCTTTGGGTAGCACAGACGGTCGAACGACGTCGGGTGTGGCATGCCATCATTGCCTTTGGGCAGCACACACGGTCGAACGACATCGGGAGGGGCATGCCATCATCGCCTCTAGGCAGCACACACGGTCGAACGATGTCGGGCGTTGCATGCCATCATCGCCTTTGGACTAGCTAACACAATCCGGCGGCATCGGGCGTGGCATGCCATCATCTCCCTTGGACGGCAAACAGAGTCGAACGACGTCGAGCGTCGCATGCAATCATCGCCTTTGGGAAGCACAGACAGTCGAACGACGTCGGGCTTGGCATGCCATCATCGCCCTTGGGCAGCACAGACGGTCGGATGGCGTCAGGTGTCGCATGCCATCATCGCCCTTGGACAGCACAGACGGTTGGCTGTCGTCGTGCGTGCCATGCCATCATAGCCCTTGGTTAGAACACACGGTCAGACGGCGTAGGGCGTGGCATGTTATCATCGCCTTTGGACAGCACAGACGGTCGGCCGTTGTCGGGCGTGGCATGCTATCATAGCCCTTGGACAACACACACGGTCGGACGGCGTCGGGCGCTGCATGCCATCATCGCCCTTGGACCGGCACAGACGCTCGACCATCGTCGGGCGTGGCATGCCATCATAGCCCTTGGAAAGCACAAACGGTCGGCCGTCCTCGGAAGTGCCTGCACCCAACGGTCTGCCGTGGCCTGCCCGCATCGGTCGTGGCTTGCGTGACATTGTTCGAGTTCTAAACAAAACATTCGAATGTTCATGCCGTACATAAATCAAAGGATTTTGAAACAACCGCCATGCATAACAAATATATTCATCTACTTTCCATTATCTATTCTCTAACGTTCCCGCCTAACGTGGCTCTTTCGTATCATTTCCATTACTTTTACGGTTCGTACGATATTGAAACATCTTTTACTTGTGCAAATATATATTATCATTAATTTAACATGTTTAGAAGTGTTTTCGAGCATTTCCATATTTTTCTAACTTTTAATCATTATTTTATAATTTATTTTTACGCTTTTATATTTTTTACGTCTCATTTTAAAAAATAAAGTTTACTAACTTTTTTATTTTAAGGTTCCCATATTTATTTGTGAATTTTTGGAGTTGATTTCATATTTGGTCTATATTTTTCCTATTTCTTATTAATTTATATCTAATTTTTTGGAATTTATGTAAGATAATGTGTGTTTGTACCTTAGAACGTGCATATTTGGATTGTACATTTCCATTATTATTCTCTGGAAAATCCATGTCTACTCTTGTCACATGGGTAAAACTTTTTTAAGCATATATAAAGGGGTAGAGGTGTTAAAGGCAGACTGAGGCGCAGGAAGGTAGACGTCATAGGCGTCCCGTGGTCTTAGAAGGCGTGTTGCGTGGGCGCTTGATGGCATGCATGGATTGTCCGTGCTACGCTGTTGGGCGTTTAAATAAACACGTCGGCGACGTCGATGGGTCGAGTGAGGCAAAGGCAGGCGGACGTCGAGGGCGTACTGTGGGATTTGTAGGCGTGCTGCGTGGGCGCTTGATGGCATGCGTGGCTCATCCGTGATACGTCATTGGGCGTCTACAAAAACATGCTAGCGACGTTTGCGGGGAAACTAAGGCAAAAGCAGGCAGACGTCAAGGGCGTCCTGTGGGTTTAGTAGGCGTGCTGCGTGGGCGCTTGATGGCATGCATGGCTTGTCCATCCTAAGCCGTTGGGAGCTTGCAAAAACATACCAACAACGTCGGGCGTGGCATGACATATCCGCCCTTGGACAGCACACACGGTCGGCAACATCGGGCGTGGCATGAAGACATCACCGCCCTTGGACAATAAACGTGGTCGGCAACGTCGGGCATGGCATGACATCACCGCCCTTGGACTGCACACGCGGTCGGCAACATCGGGCATGGTATGACATCACCGCCCTTGGACAGTACACACGGTCGTCAACGTCGGGCGTGGCATGACATTACCGCCCTTGGACTGCACACACGGTCGGCAACATCGGGCGTGGCATGACACCACTGCCCTTGGATAGCACACACGGTCGGCAACGTTGGGCGTGGCATAACATCGCCACCCTTGGAAAGCACACACGGTCGGCAACGTCGGTCAAGGCATGCCATCATCGCTGTTGGATGGCAAACATGGTCGAACGACTTTGGGCATGTCATGCCATCATCCCCTTTGGGACGCATAGACGGTCGGACGACGTTGGGCGTTGCATGCCATCATCGCCTTTGTCCGGCACACACAGTCGAACGACGTCACGCGTGGCATGCTTTGATCGCCTTTTGGCAGCACACACGGTCGAACGACGTCGAGCGTGGCATGCCATCATCGCCTTTGGGCAGCACACACGGTCCAACAATTTCGGGCGTGGCATGCCATAATCGCCTCTGGGCAGCACACACGGTCGAACGACGTTAGGCGTGGCATGACATCACCGCCCTTGGACTGCACACACGGTCGGCAACGTCGGGCGTGATATGACATCACCGCCCTTGGACTGCACACACGGTTATCAGGCGTGTCATGACATCACCGCCCTTGGACAGCACAGAAGGTCGGCAACGTCGGGCGTGGCATGACATCACCGCCCTTGGACAGCACACACGGTCGGCAACGTCGGGCGTGGCATGATGACATCACCGCCCTTGGACAACACACACGCTCGGTAACGTCGTGTGTGGCATGACATCACCGCCCTAGGACTACACACAAGATCGTCAACGTCGGGCATGGAATGACATCACCGCCCTTGGACAGCACACACGGTTGTCAACCTTAGGTGTGGCGTGACATTATCGCCCTTGGACTACACACACGGTCGGCAACGTCGGGCGTGGCATGACATCACCAGCCTTGGACAGCACACACGGTCAGACGTTAGGCGTGACATGCCATCACCACCTTTGAAAAGCACACACAGTCCAACGACGTCGGGCGTGGCATGCCATCGTCTCCTTTGGGAAGCACACACGGTCGAACGACGTCGGGCGTGGCATGCCATCATAGCCCTTGGACGGCAAATACGGTCAAACGACGTCAGGCTTGGCATGCCATCTTCGCCTTTGGCAGCACAAATGGTCGAACGACATCGGGCGTGGCATGCAACCATAGCCCTTGGACGGCAAACACGGTCGAACGACGTCAGGCGTGACATGCCATCACCGCCATTGGACAGCACATATGGTCAAACAAGGTCGGGTGTGGCATTCCTTCATCGTCATTGGGCAGCACAAACGGTCGCACGACGTCAGGCGTGGCATGCCATCATCGCCTTTGGGCAGCATATACGGTCCAACGACGTCGGGCATGGCATGCCATCATCGACTTTGGGCAGCACACACGCTTGAACGACGTCAAGTGTGGCATGCCATCATCGCCTTTGGGCAGCACAAACGGTCAAACAATGTCGGGTGTGGCATGCCATCATAGCCCTTGGACGACAAACACGGTCGAACGACGTCAGGCATGACATGCCATCACCGCCTTTGGACAGCACACACGGTCGAACGATGTCGGGTGTGGCATGCCATCATCGCCATTGGGCAGCAAAAACGGTCGAACAACGTCGAGCGTGGCATATTATCATCGCCTTTGGGTAGCATACACGATCGAACGACATCGGGCGTGGCATGCCATCGTCGCCTTTGAACAAGATGACACAGTCGGATGGTATCGGGCGTGGCATGCCATCATCGCCCTTGGACAGCAAACATGGTCGAACGACGTCGGGCGTGGCATGCCATCATTGCCTTTGGGCAGCACAGACGGTCGGACGGCATAGGGCGTTGCATGCCATCATCGCTTTTGTCCAGCACACACAGTCCAATGACATCGGGCGTGGCATGCCATCATCGCCTTTGGGCAGCACACACGATCGAATGATGTCAGGCGTTGCATTCCATCATCGCCTTTGGGCAGCAAACACGATTGGACGACGTCGGGCATGGCATGACATCACCGCCCTTGGACTACGCACACGGTCGGCAACATTAGGCGTGGCATGATGACATCACCGCCCTTGGGTAGCACACACGGTCGGCAACATCGGGCGTGGCATGACATCACCGCCCTTGGACAACACACGCGGTCGGAAACGTCAAGCGTGGCATGACATCACCGCCCTTGGACAGCACACACGGTCGGCAACGTCGGGCGTGGCATGATGACATCACGGCCCTTTGACAGCACACACGCTCGGCAACGTCGAGCGTGGAACGACATCATCCCCCTTTAGACAGCACACACAATCGGACGTCAGGCGTGACATGCCATCACCGCCTTTGGATAACACACACGATCGAACGATGTCCGGCATGGCATGCTATCATCGCCTTTGGGCAACACACACGGTCAAACAACATTGGGCGTGGCATGCCATCATAGCCCTAAGACGGTAAACACGGTGAAACAACGTCAGGCGTGGCATGCCATCATCGCCTTTGGGCAGCACAAACGGTCGAACGACGTCGGGCGTGGCATGCCATCATAGCCCTTGGACGGCAAACACGGTCGAACGACGTCAGGCGTGACATGCCATAACCGCCTTTGGACACTACACACGGTAGAACGAGGTCGGGTGTGGCATTCCATCATCGCCTTTGGGCAGCACAAATGGTTGAACGACGTCGAGCGTGGCATGCAATCATCGCCTTTGGGCAACACACACAGTCGAACGACGTCGGGCGTGGCATGCCATCATCGCCTTTGGATTAGCTGACACAGTCGGAAGGCGTCGGGCGTGACATGCCATCACCGACCTTGGACAACAAACATGGTCGAACGACGTCGGGCGTCGCGTGTCATCATTGCCATTGGGCAGCACAGACGGTCAAACGACGTCGGGCGTGGCATGCCATCATTGCCTTTGGGCAGCACACACGGTTTAATGATGTCGGGCATTGCATGCCATCATCGCCTTTGGCCAGCACACACAGTCGAACGACGTCAGGCGTGGCATGCCATCATCGCCTTTGGGAAGCACACACGGTCGAACGACGTCAGGCATGGCATGCTAGACTTCGCCTTTGGGCAGCACACACGGTTGAATGACGACGGGCATGGCATGCAATCTTCGCCTCTAGGCAGCACAAACGATTAAACGACGTCGGGCGTGGCATGCCATCATCGCCTTTGGACTAGTTGACACAGTCGAATGACATCGGGCGTGGCATGCCATCATCGCCCTTGGACGACAAACACGGTCGAACGACGTCGGGCGTGGCATGTAATCATCGCCTTTGGGCAGCACAGACAGTCGAATGACGTCGGGCGTCGTCGGGCGTGGCATGCCATCATAGCCCTTCGACAGCACACACGGTCAGACGACATCGGGCGATGCATGCCATCATTGCTCTTGGACCAACACAGACGGTCAACAATCATCGGGCGCGACATGCCATCATACCCCTTGGACAGCACACACGGTAGGACGGCATCGGGAACTGCATGCTATCATCGCCCTTGGAACAGCACAGAGGATCGGTCATCGTCGGGCGTGGCATGCCATCATAGCCCTTGGACATCACAAATGATCGGCCGTCGTCGGACGTGCCTGCACACAACGGTCGACCGTGGCTTGCCCGCATCGGTCGTGGCTTGCGTGACATTGTCGAGTTCTAAACAAAACATGCGGATGTTCATGCCGTACATAAATCAAAGGATTTTGAAATAACCTCCATGCATAACAAACATATACATCTACTTTCCATTATCTATTCTCTAACGTTTCCGCTTAACGTGGCTATTTCGCATCATTTTCATTACTTTTACGGTTCGTACGATATTAAAACATCTTTTATTTGTGAATATATATATATTATCATTAATTTAACATGTTTAGAAGTGTTTTTGAGCATTTCCATATTTTTCCGACTTTAAATCATTATTTTATAATTTATTTTTACGCTTTTTTATTTTTTACGTCTTATTTTAAAAAATAAAGTTTATTAAATTTTTTATTTTAAGGTTCCCATATTTATTTGTGAATTTTCGGAGTTGATTTCATATTTTTCAATATTTTCCCTCTTTTTATTAATTTATTACTAATTTTTTTGGAATTTTCAAAAAAAAATGTTGAAAAATATTTTTTATATATATTAGGGTCATTTATGAAAGATGATGTGAATTTGTACCTTAGAACGTGCATATTTGGGTTGTACATTTCCATTATAATTCTCTGGAAAATCCATGTCCACTTCCGTCACATGGGTAAAACTTTTTAAGCATATATAAGGGGTAGAGGTGTTAAAGGCAGACTAAGGCGCAAGCAGGCAGACGACAGAGGCGTCCGTGGGCTTATTAGGCGTGCTGCGTGGGCGCTTGATGGCATGCATGGCTTGTCCGTGCTACGCCGTTGGGAGCTTGTAAAAACATGCCAACGACGTCGGGCGTGGCATGACATCACCGCCCTTGGATAGCACACACGGTCAGCAACGTCAGGCGTGGCATGATGACATCACCGCCCTTGGACAACACACACGGTCGGCAATGTCGGGCGTGGCAAGACATCACCTCCCTTGGACAGCACACACGATCGGTAACTTCGAGCGTGGCATGACATCACCGCCCTTGGACAGCACACACGGTTGTCAACGTCGAGCGTGGCATGCCATCATCGCCTTTGGGCAGCACACACGGTCGAACGACATCGGGCGTGGCATGCCATCATAGCCCTTGGACGACAAACATGGTTAAACGACGTCAGGCGTGGCATGCCATCATCGCCTTTGGGCAGCACAGACGGTCGAACGACGTCGGGCGTGGCATGCCATCATAGATCTTGGACGACAAACACGGTCAAACGACGTCAAGCGTTGCATGACATCACCGCCCTAGGACAACACACAAGGTCGGCAACGTTGGGCCTGGCATGATGACATCACCGCCCTTGGACAGCACACACGCTCGGCAACGTCGGGCTTGGCATGACATCACTGCCCTTGGACTACACACACGGTTGGCAATGTCGAGCGTGGCATGACATCACCGCCCTTGGACAGCACACATGGTCATCAACGTCGGGCGTGGCATGACATTATCGCCCTTGGACTGCAGTCACGGTCGGCAACGTCAGGCATGGCATGACATCGTCGCCTTTGGACAACACACACGGTCGAATGACGTCGGGCGTGGCATGCAATCATCGCCTCTAGGCAGCACACACGGTTGAACGACATCGGGCATGGCATGCCATCATCGCCTTTTGACTAGCTGACACAGTCGGACAGCGTCGGGCGTGGCATGCCATCATCGCCCTTTGACTGCAAACACTATCAAACGACGTCGAGAGTGGCATGCAATCATCGCCTTTGGGAAGCACTGACGGTCGGACGGCGTCGGGCGTGGTATGCCATCATCGCCTTTGGGCAGCACACACAGTCGAACGACGTCGGGCGTGGCATGTCATCATCACCTTTGGGAAGCACACACGGTTGAACGACGTCGGGCGTGGCATGACATCACCGCCCTTGGACAGCACACACGGTCGTCAATGTCGGGCATGGCATGGCATCACCGCCCTTGGATAGTACACACGGTTAGAAACGTCGAACGAGGCATGACATCGCCGCCTTTAGACAGCACACACGGTCGGACGACGTCGGGCGTGGCATGCCGTCATCGCCATTCGGTAGCACACACGGTCGAACGACGTCGCGCGTGGCATGCCATCATAGCACTTGGATGGCAAACACGGTAGAATGACGTCAGGCGTGGCATGCCATCATCGCCTTTGGGCAGCACAAACGGTCGAACGATGTCGAGCGTGGCATGCCATCATAGCCCTTGGACGGCAAACATGGTCGAATGACGTCAGGCGTGACATGCCATCACCGCCTTTGGACAGCACACACGGTAAAACGACGTCGGGCGTGGCATGCCATCATCGACTTTGCGCAGCACACACGGTCACACGACGTCGGCCGTGGTATGCCATCATCGCCTTTGGGCAGCACAAACGGTCAAACAATGTCGGGCGTGGCATTCCATCATCGCCTTTGTGCAGCACAGGCGGTCAGACGGCGTCGGGCGTGGCATGCAATTATCACCTTTGGGAAGCACATAGTCAAACGACGTCGGGCGTGGCATGCGATCATCGCCTTTGGGAAGCACAAACGATCGAACAACGTCGGGCGTGGCATGCTATCATCGACTTTGGGCAGCAGAAACGATCGAACGACGTCTGGCATGGCATGTCATCATCATCTTTGGGAAGAACACACGTTCGAACGATGTCGGGTAAGGCGTGCCATCATCGCCTTTGGACTAGGTGACACAGTCGGAAAGCGTCGGGTGTGGCATTCCATCATCGCCCTTGGACGGCAAACACGGTCGAACGACGTCGGGTGTGGCATTCCATCATCGCCTTTGGGTAGCATAGACAGTCGGACAGCGTCAGGCGTGGCATGCCATCATCGCCCTTGGGCAGCACAGACGGTCGGACGGCGTCGGGCGTTGCATGCCATCATCGCCTTTGGACAACACAGACGGTCGCCTTATAGCCCTTGGACAGAACACACGGTCGGACGGCGTCGTGAATGGCATGCCATCATCGCCTTTGGATAGCACAGACGGTTGGCCGTCGTCGGGCGTGGCATGCCATCATATCCCTTGGACAGCACACACGGTCGGACGATGTCGGGCGTGGCATGCCATCATCGCCTTTGCACAGCACTGACAGTCGGTCGACGTTGGGCGTGGTATTCCATCATAACCCTTAGACAGCACACACGGTCGGACGGCATAGGGCGTGGCATGCCATCATCTCCCTTGGACAACACACACGGTCGGCAATGTCGGGTGTGACATGACATCACCTCCCTTGGACAACACACACGGTCGGTAACTTCGAGCGTGGCATGACATCACTGTCCTTGGACAGCACACACGGTTGTCAACGTCGGGCGTGGCATGCCATCATCGCCTTTGCGCAGCACACACGGTCAAACGACATCGGGCGTGGCATGCAATCATAGCCCTTGGACGGTAAACAAGGTTAAACGACGTTGGGCGTGGCATGCCATCATCGCCTTTGGGCAGCACAGACGGTCAAACGACGCTGGGCGTGGCATGCCATCAGAGTCCTTGGATGGCAAACACGGTCAAACGATGTCAAGCGTTGCATGACATCACCGCCCTTGGACAGCACACAAGGTCAGCAACGTTGGGCGTGGCATGATGACATCACCGCCCTTGGACAGCACACACGCTCGGCAACGTCGGGCTTGGCATGCCATCACCTCCCTTGGACTACACACACGGTTGGCAATGTCGGGCGTGGCATGACATCACCGCCCTTGGACAGCACACATGGTCGTCAACGTCAGGTGTGGCATGACATTATCGCCCTTGGACTGCACATACGGTCGGTAACATTGGGCATGGCATGACATCACCGCCTTTGGACAACACAAACGGTCGAACGACATCGGGCGTGGCATGCAATCATTGCCTCTAGGCAGCACACACGGTTGAACAACATCGGGCATGGCATGCCATCATCGCCTTTTGACTAGCTGACACAGTCGGACAACGTCGGGCGTGGCATGCCATCATCGCCCTTTGACTGCAAACACGGTCGAACGATGTCGAGCGTGGCATGCCATCATCGCCTTTGGGCAGCACTGACTATCGGACGGCATCGGGCGTGGTATGCCATCATCGCCTTTGGGCAGCACACACAGTCGAACGACATCGAGCGTGGCATGCCATCATCGCCTTTGGGAAGCACACACGGTCGAACGACGTCGGGTGTGACATGACATCACCGCTCTTGGACAGCACCCACGGTCTTCAACGTCGGGCATGGCATGGCATCACTGCCCTTGGATAGTACACACGGTAAGAAATGTCGGGCGTGGCATGACATCGCCGCCTTTAGACAGCACACACGGTCGAACGACGTCGGGCGTGGCATGCCATCATTGTCATTGGGTTGCACAAACGGTCGAACGACGTCGCACGTGGCATGCCATCATAGCACTTGGATGGCAAACACAGTCGAATGACGTCAGACGTGGCATGCCATCATCGCCTTTAGGCAGCACAAATGGTCGAACAATGTCAGGCAAGGCATGCCATCATAGCCCTTGGACGGCAAACACGGTCGAATGACGTCAGGCGTGACATGCCATCACCGCCTTTGGACAGCACACACGGTCGAACGACGTCGAGCGTGGCATGCCATCATCGACTTTGGGCAGCACACACGGTCATACGACGTCGGCCGTGGCATGCCATCATCGCCTTTTGGCAGCACAAACGGTCAAACGACGTCGGGCAAGGCATTCTATCATCGCTTTTGTGCAGCACAGGCGGTCGGATGGCGTCGGGCGTGGCATGCAATTATCGCCTTGGGGCAGCACATCGTCGAACGACCTCGGGCGTGGCATACGATCATCACCTTTGGGAAGCACACACGGTCGAACGACATCAGGGGTGGCATGCCATCATCGACTTTGGGCAGCACAAACGATCGAATGACGTCTGGCGTGGCATGTCATCATCATCTTTGGGAAGCACACACGTTCAAACAACGTCGGGCGTGGCCTGCCATCATCGCCTTTGGACTAGGTGACACAGTCGGAAGGCGTCAGGCGTTGCATGCCATCATCACCCTTGGATGGCAAAAACGGTCGAACGACGTCGGGTGTGGCATGCCATCATCGCCTTTGGGCAGCACAGACGGTCGAATGGCGTCGGGCGTCGCATGCCATCATCGCCCTTGGATAGCACAGACGGTCGGCCATCGTTTGGCGTGGCATGCCATCATAGCCCTTAGACAGAACACACGGTCGCACGGCGTCGGGCATGGCATGCCATCATCACCTTTGGACAGCACTGACGGTCGGCCGTCGTCGGGCGTGGCATGCCATCATATCCCTTGGACAGCAGACACGGTCAGACGACGTCGGGCGTGGCATGCCATCATCGCCTTTGGACTAGGTGACACAGTCGGAAGGCGTCAGGCGTGGCACGCTATTATCGCCCTTGGACGGCAAACACGGTCAAACGACTATGGGTGTGGTATGCCATCATCGCCTTTGGCAGCATAGACAGTCGAACGGCGTCGGGTGTGGCATGCCATCATCGCCCTTGGGCAGCACAGACGGTCGAACAGCGTCGGGCGTCGCATGCCATCATCGCCCTTGGACAGCACAGACGGTCGGCCATCGTTTGGCGTGGCATGCCATCATAGCCCTTAGACAGAACACACGGTCGCACGGCGTCGGGCATGGCATGCCATCATCGCCTTTGGACAGCACAGACGGTCGGCCGTCATCGGGCGTGGCATGCCATCATATTCCTTGGACAGCAGACACGGTCAGACGACGTCGGGCGTGGCATGCCATCATCACCTTTGGACTAGGTGACACAGTCGGAAGGCTTCAAGCGTGGCATGCCATTATCGCCCTTGGACGGAAAACACGGTCAAACGACGTTGGGTGTGGTATGCCATCATCGCCTTTGGGCAGCATAGACAGTCGGACGGCGTCGGGCGTGGCATGCCATCATTGCCCTTCGGCAGCACACACGATTGAACGGCGTCGGGCGTCGCATGCCATCATCGCCCTTGGACAGCACAGACGGTCGGCCGTCGTTGGGTGTGGCATGCTATCATAGCCCTTGGACAGAACACACGGTCGCACGGCGTCGGGCATGACATGCCATCATCGCCTTTGTACAGCACAGACGGTCGGCCGTCGTCGGCGTGGCATGCCTTATATCCCTTGGACAGTAGACACGGTCGGACAACGTCAGGCGTGGCATGCCATCATCGCCTTTGGACAGCAGTGAAAGTCGGCGACGTCGGGCGTGGCATGCCATCATAACTAAAATAAAAAAGGTTGAAAACTATTTTTTTGTATATATTAAAGTCATTTATGAAAGCTGATGTGGTTTTTGTACTTTGAACGTGCATATTTGAGTTCTACATTTCCATTATGATTCTCTGGAAAATCCATGTCTACTCCTGTCACATGGGTAAAACTTTTTTAGCATATATAAGGGGGTAGAGGTGTTGGAGGCAGACTGAGGCGCAGGCAAGCAGACGGCATAGGCATCCCGTGGGCTTAGCAGGCGTGCTGCTTGGGCGCTTGATGGCATGCATGGCTTGTCCGTGCTACGTCATTGGGCGTTTATAAAACACGTCGGCGACGTCGATAGGTCGAGTGAGGCAAGGCAGGCGGACGTCGAGGGTGTCCTGTGGGCTTAGTAGGTGTGCTGCGTGGGCGCTTGACGGCATGCATGGCTCGTTTTAGCTACGTCATTGGGCGTCTACAAAAACATGCTAGCGACGTTTGCGGGGCGGCTGAGGCGAAGGTAGGCGGACGTCGAGGGCGTCTTGTGGCTTAGTAGGCGTGCTGCGTGGGTGCTTGATGGCATGAATAGCTCGTCTGTGCTATGCCGTTGGGCGTTATAAAAACACACCCGCGACGTCTGCGAGGCGTTTGAGGTGGTGACAGGCGGACATCATGGGCGTCCTGTGGGCTTAGTAGGCGTGCTGCGTGGGCTCTTGAAAGCATGCAAGGCTCGTCCGTTCTACGCTGTTGGGCGTCAACAAAACATGTCAGTTACGTCTGCGGGGCAACTGAGGCGAAATAAGGTGGACTTCAAGGGCGTCCTGTGGGCTTAGTAGGCGTGCTGCATGGGCGCTTGATGGCATGCATGGCTCGTCCGTGCTACGCCGTTGGGCGCTTGCAAAAACATGCTGACGACGTCTGTGGTGCGACCGAGGAGTTACAAGGCGGACGTCATGGGCGTTATGTGGGCTTAGTAGGCGTGCTGCGTGGGCACTTCATGGCATGCATGGGTCTCCGTGCTACGTCGTTGGGCGCTTACAAAAACATGTCAGCGACGTCTGCAGGGCGAACGTGCGCTTCCAAGGGACTTCTCAAGATCAGTTTATAATAGCGTTTGGTGTGGAAACGGCAGTGCTTTCGAGCGAGTGGTGAGTTATAGAGCTCTTGTTACGGCTAACTCTAGGTGTCGCACGCACAGGGCACGTAGCCTGTGCGGCTTGACGCTATGATGGACCGGGCGTGGTCGGTTCCCTTGTGTGAACCTTGGTCTTCCTCCACAATCTTTGCAGTGATTAAATTCTCAACTCCCTTGGGCAGGCGCACAACGGCTGGTGTAGCATTGGCCTTCCAAAGAAGGCATCGGAGTCGTCGCACGACATCTCATGTCAGGAGGCGGGGTGGATGTCATGTGTGCATTTACAGAGCTATTCACATACGGCGCATGAGTTGTAAGGTTGGATCCCTGCTTCGAGCAGCGACGTCCTAACTCGCATGCCAATTCGGTGGTGGATGGAGCGCAATCTAGGCTGGTCGAATGTCGGATTCCTGTACTGCATACCTAATGCCTAGGCATCGTGCACGTGCAAACAGTCGCCATTCGCCCTGTATCCCACGATAGGGGTGAACCCAAAAGACGCTCTCCACGCGTCCCACTACTTCCCTCGCTTTGTCGTGTGATGGCGTGGTCCGTGAGCGGTGCCTCGAATTCTCTGATACGGTAGACGCAGTGGGCATGGGGGCCTTCACCGGCTTCTATCTGCCCAAAAAAAATGCTCCTTGCGAATGAATGCCGCGCTCGCCTAGGACCCGACCGTGCCTGAAAGGGCGCGGGCTCATGGGGCTCATGCAGCGCGCGTCGTTTGAGGAATGCTACCTGGTGATCCTGCCAGTATTCATATGCTTGTATCAAAGATTAAGCCATGCATGTGTAAGTATGAACAAATTCAGACTGTGAAACGGCGAATGGCTCATTAAATCAGTTATAGTTTGTTTGATGGTATCTACTACTCGGATAACCGTAGTAATTCTAGAGCTAATACGTGCAACAAACCCTGACTTCTGGAAGGGATGCATTTATTAGATAAAAGGTCAACACAGGCTCTGCCCGTTGTTGTGATGATTCATGATAACTCGACGGATCGCACAGCCATTGTGCCGGTGATGCATCATTCAAATTTTCTGCCGTATCAACTTTCGATGGTAGGATAGTGGCCTACCATGGTGGTAATGGTGACAGAGAATAAGGTTCGATTCCGAGAGGGAGCCTGAGAAACGGCTACCACATCAAAGGAGGCAGCAGGCGCGCAAATTACCCTGCAAAGAAGGCATCAGCGTTGTCGCATGACATCTCATGTCAGGCGGCGGGGTGGATGTCGGGCGTGCATTTACAGAACTATTCACGTATGGCGCATGAGTGGTATTAAGCATGTGTGGTTAGGTTGGATCCATACTTCGAGCAGCGACGTCCTAACTCGCATGCCAATTCGGTGGTGGATGAAGCGCAATCTAGGCTTGTCGGATGTCAGATTCCTGTGTTACATACCTAATGCCTAGGCAATTGTGCATGTGCAAACGGTCGCCTTTCGCCCCTCGCATCCTATGCGCGGGGTGAACCCCAATGGAAGCACTCAAGGAAGATAGAGGTTGGTGGATCCACATCACTTGACCGGGAAAGGGAGGCCAGAGTTGAGGCTCCCAGGCCACCTATGTTCAAAGCGTCCGCGACGCACAGGAGGTGGAGACTTCCTATGGCACTTGGAGAATCACTTCAAGTGTAATCGGGTACAAAGTGATGTGAACAAGATCAACACTGCTGTGTTGTATCTTTTGGAGATGCTCATGCGATAGTGGAGGCGTAAAAAGTTCGACATCAAGAAGGGGACATGCACTATGAACACGTGGGAGCAATTCCGCGAGGAGTTCAAGAAGTGTTCTCCCTAACAACGTCATTTATGAGGCAAAGTGCAAGTTTAGGGAGTTAAAGCAAAAGCGGAGCATACACGCGTATGTGCGGGATTCACCCCTTAAGCTTCAGATTCCCAACCTCACGGATGAAGATATTTGTTCCACTTTCTGGATGGGCTGTAAGTTGGGCCAGAACGGAGTTGGAGCGGCGACAGGTCGGGACTATTGATGAAGCCATCACGTAGGCCGAAGCCTTGACAGACTTCAGGCAGGAGAAGTCTCAGAGTGTCGAGGAGGACGACGAGGAAGGTAGTCATGATGATAGTGGGGAAGATTGTGGCGAAGGCGAGGAGCAACGGCCACAACCCAAGAGGCGCGGCGAGGAGCAACAGCCTCACAGGCATGACACCTATAGGTCCAACGACAAAAATCCGGAGATCGTGGCAACACGGTGAGGAAATAGGTTGCCAAGGGAGATGGTTGCTACATATGCAGCGGGCCGCATAGTTATGCAAAGTACCATGAATTTAAGAGTCTTGGTGCTATCCTATCGAGAGCGGAGGAAATGGAAGCCCAAGAAGAAGATGAAGTCGGGGAGACTAAGCAGTTGGGCTTGATAAGTCTATGCGGAGCAATCACCAAGAACCATCAAAGACGCGAAGGCAAGAGAAGCCAAGGCAAGCGAAGCCGAAGCATGCGGAGCAGGGGCTTGCTATGTCTAAGGCATGCACTCAATGTGTCGACATCATGATCAATGGGAAACGTGCTCGTGTGGTTGTTGAAAATGGTGCAGAGGCCATATCTCATGCCAAGACGACAACAACGAGGTTGGGTTGCGTTATAGTCCAACCAACATCCAAATCAAGACGGTCAATGATCCACCAACTCCTGTGGATTGAGTTGCGCACGGAGTGAGCATCACGATAAGCGACTGGCGAGGAAAAACCAAGTTCATCGTCGCTCCCTTAGATATCTATGATATTATTCTTGGGCAGGAGTTCTTCCAGCAGTGCCATACTATGATCGATCCTTATCTCCAAAATATGATGATCATGGAGAAAGGTGGAACATGCATGGTTCCCATGGAAAAGGCACAGAAGATGGAGGGACAAATCCAGCTGGGCCATGAAGCTCGGAGGGTTGATGTGAAGTTAACATCGGCAGCAACCATTGCAAGTTTGGGACAAGACAATGATGCTAAAAAGTCCTTGCCACCGCGCACGAAGAGGGTTCCAAGAGGAACACTGCCGTGATGAAAAAGAAGCCGCTGAGGCACTTGCCTCCTATGAAGGAGGAGTTCGAAAGATCGGGTCGAGAAAGGTCGGGCAATCGCTGAAGAGGCTACTCGAGGAGATTGACCCAGTACGTGAGTTGATGATCGCACGGCAAAACTCGACACCGATACAGTCACAATGCGACGCAGTCGTCACATCATTAGGTGGGGAGATTGTGACTCCCGCCACCTTTCCAGCAAGTTCGCAGCATACGAAGGGGGCAGGCGGTCCAACAGCTGGAGAGGCTTGTGCAGACTCTAGAGCCTTCTATATCATGGAGCAGACTAGAGAATTCTAGGAGCCTTTTGGAAGAGCTAGAGCATATTCTAGAATTAGAACATGTATTGAGTGCATATTCTTAGGGACTTGTATAGCAGCATTTATTACTCTTAGGCTTAGGAGTTGTATAAATAAGAGTAATTGTATCTATAAATCATCCATCAACTGAATAATAATTATAAGTCCTCTCTTCCAAAGTTCTATCTTTGTCTTCCTTCTTATTCTCTTAGCGTTCCGAGTAGAAAGGCTGACTTGAGCTTACGAGATCGTGAAAGAATCGTAGTCAAGTGCCGCACAGAGTCTTGTCAGATTCTCTAGGTCCGTGACACTATGCTCATTATACATTAGCATGGTATAACATTATAGGATTTCAGTCCTATTACGTTGGCCTTCAGGATCGAGTAAATGTAACAGGGACAGTCGGGGGCATTCGTATTTCATAGTCAGAGGTGAAATTCTTGGATTTATGAAAGACGAACAACTGCGAAAGCATTTTCAAAGGATGTTTTCATTAATCAAGAACGAAAGTTGGGGGCTCAAAGATGATCAGATACCGTCCTAGTCTCCGCCATCTCCTTATGAGAAATCAAAGTTTTAGGTTCCGGGGGGAGTATGGTCGCAAGGATGAACTTAAAGGAATTGACGGAAGTGCACCAGCAGGAGTGGAGCCTGCGACTTAATTTGACTCAACATGGGGAACTTACCAGGTCCAGACATAGTAAGGATTGACAGACTGAGAGCTCTTTCTTGATTCTATGGGTGGTGGTGCATGGCCGTTCTTAGTTGGTGGAGCGATTTGTCCGGTTAATTCCGTTACGAATGATACCTCCGCCTGCTAACTAGCTATGTGCGAGGTATCCCTCGCGGCCAGCTTCATAGAGGGACTATGACCTTTTACGCTGCGGAAGTTTGAGCCAATAACAGGTCTGTGATGCCCTTAGATGTTCTAGGCCGCACGTGCTACACTTTATTCAACGGGCTTATAACCTTGGCCTACAGGCTCGGGTAATCTTTGAAATTTCATCGTGATGGGGATAGTTCATTGCAAATGTTGGTCTTCAACAAGGAATTCCTAGTAGAGTGAGTCATCATCTCGCGTTGACTACATTCCTGCCCTTTGTACACACCGCCCTCACTCCTACCGATTGAACGATCCAGTGAATGTTTCGGATCGTGGTGACATGGGAGGTTCACTGCCGTTGACTTTGCGAGAAGTCCATTGAACCTTATAATTTAGAGGAAGGAGAAGTCGTAACAAGGTTTGTGTAGGTGAAACTGCGGAAGGATCATTGTAAAACCCTACACAACAAACGACCCACGACCTCATTTTAAGCACAGGGGGCGGCGCTTGTTGTCGCGCCTCCCTCCCGTCGCCGAGGCTCGCAAGCTCTTTGGTTCGACCAACGCACCCCGGCGTGGAAAGAGCCAAGGAATACCTACAATCGACAACCCTCCCCTCGCCCCCATTCGCCGATCGTGCAGGGGAAGCACGCTGCTTTATACACAAATGACTCTCGACAACGGATATCTCGGCTCTCGCATCGATAAAGAGCGTAGCGAAATGCGCTCCTTGGTGTAAATTGCTGAATTCCGTGAACCATCGAGTCGATTTGGCCGAGGCACGTCTGCTTGGGAGTCATGCATCGCGTCGCCCCCTCCCCCCAGGCTTAGCGCGGGGGCCGAATGTGCCTCCCGTGCACCCTGAGCGCGCGGCCGGCCTAATACGAGTCCACGTCGACGGAACGTCGCGGGAAGTGGTGTTGAAACTCAACTCTCCTTGTTGTCGCTGCTACGCCCGTCGACCCTCACCGCGGCTCACCAGGTGCTTCGACCACGACCCCAGGTCAGGTGGGATTACCCGCTGAATTTAAGCATATCAATAAGCGGAGGAAAA
>CM067870.1:16858671-16893557 GCA_034621305.1 Solanum pimpinellifolium | reverse complement strand
TTAGCAGCGACAACAAGAGAGATTTGAGTTTCAACCACCACTTGCCGCGACGTCCGTCGACGTGGACTCACATTTAGGCTGGCCGCGCGCTTGGGGCGCACGGGAGGCCATCTTCCGCCCCGCGCTAAGCCTTGTTGTGTGCGAGGGGCGACGCGATTCGTGATGCCTAGGAAGACATGCCGTCGGCCAAATGGCTTCGGGCGTAACTTGCATTCAAAGACTCGATGGTTCACTGGATTCTGCAGTTCACACAAAGTAGCACATTTCGCTATGTTCTTCATTGATGCGAGAGCCGATCCGCGAATGGGGCGCAAGGGGGAGGGCTGTCGATTGTAGTATTCCTTGGTGCTGTCCGTGTCGGGGTTCGTTGGTCCACCGAATAACTTGCGCGCCTCAGGCAACGTGAGGGAGGCGCGCGATGAGCAACCGCTGCCCGTAGTCTTTAAAATGAGTTCGCGGGTTGTTCTACTGTGCAGGTTTTGACAATGATCCTTCCACAGGTTTACCTACGGAAACCTTGTTACGACTTTTCCTTCCTCTAAATGATAAGGTTGAATTGACTTCTCGCGACGTCGCGAGTAGAAAACTGCCACATCGCCACTATCCAAACATTTCACTGGATCATTCAATCGGTCGAAGCAACGGGCGGTGTGTACAAAGGGCAGGGATCTATCCCCATCACGAGTAAATTTAAAAGATTACCTGATCCTGTCAGCCAAGGCTATAAGATCGTTCAATACATCAGTGTAGCGCGCGTGCGGCCAAGAATATCGAAGGGCATCCCAGACCTGTTATTGCCTCAAACTTCCGCAGCCTAAAAGGCCGTAGTCCCTCTAAGAAACTGGCCGCGAAGGGATACCTCTACATCGCTAGTTAGCAGGTTGAGGTCTCGTTCGTTAACAGAATTAACATGACAAATCACTCCACCAACTAAGAACGGCCATGCACCACCACCCATAGAATCAAGAAAGAGCTCTTAATCTGTCAATCCTTACTATGTCTGGACCTGGTAAGTTTCCCCGTGTTGAGTCAAATTAAGCCGCAGGCTCCACTCCTGGTGGTGCCCTTCCGTCAATTCCTATAAGTTTTAGCCTTGCAACCATACTCCCCCTAGAACCCAAAAACCTTTATTTCTTATAAGGCACCGACAGAGTCCTAAAAGTAACATACGCCGATCCATGGTCGGCATCGTTTACGGTTGAGACTAGGACGGTATCTGATCGTCTTTGAGCCCCCAACTTTCGTTCTTGATTAATTAAAACAGCCTTGGCAAATACTTTTGCAGTTGTTCGTCTTTCATAATTCCAAGAATTTCACCTCTGACTATGAAATACGAATGCCCCCGACTATCCTTGTTAATCATTACTCCGATCCCGAAGGCCAACATAATAGGACCAAAATCCTATAATGTTATCCCATGCTAATGTACAAAGAGCGTAGTGTCACGATTCTTTAACTATCTCGTAAGATCAAGTCAACCTTTCTACTCGGAACGCTAAGAGAATAAGAAGAAAGACAAAGATAGAACTTCGGAAGAGAGGACTTGTATTTTATTATTCAGTTGATGGATAATTTACAAATATAATGACTCTCCTATTTATACTACTCCCTAAGCCTAAGAGTAAATAAATGCTACTATTCAAGTACCTAAGTACATGCACTCAATACATGTTCTACATTCCTAGAATATCTCTCTAGCTCTTCTAGAAGTCTCCTAGAATTCTCTAGTCTTCCCCAAGAATCTAGAAGGCTCTATAGTCTTTCACAAGCCTCTCCAAGGCTGTTGGACCGCCTGCCCCCTTCGTATGTTGCGAACTTGCTGGAAAGGTGGCTGGACGTCACAATCTCCCCCACCTAATGATGCGACGATCGCGTCGCATTGCGACTGTATCGATGTCGAGTTTTGTCGTGCGATCATCAACTCACGTACTGGTTCAATCCCCTCGAGTAGCCTCTTCAGCGATTGCCCGACCTTTCTCGACCCGATCTTTCGAACTTCCTCCTTCATAGGAGGCAAGGTCCTCGACAACTTCTTTTTTATAACAACAGTGTTCCTTCTTGGAACCCTATTCGTGCGCGGTGGCAAGGACTTTTAAACATCATTGTCTTCTTCCGAACATGCAATGGTTGCTGCCGATGTTATATTCACGTCGACCCTCTCGAGCTTCATGGCCGTCAGCTGGATTTGTCCCTCCATCTTCTGTGCCTTTAGCATGGGAACCATACATGTTCCTCCTATCTCCATGATCATAAATTGTTGGAGATAAGGATCGATCACTGTATGGCACTGCTGGAAGAACTCCTGCCCAAGAATAGTATCATAGATATCTAAGGGAGCGACGATGAACTTGGTTTTTCCTTTCCAGTCGCCTTCGTGATGCTCACTCCGTGCGCAACTCCATCCGTAGGAGTTGGTGGTGCATTGACCATCTTGAAGTTGATGTTGCTTGGACTATAACGCAACCCCAACCTCGTTGCTGCCGTCTTGGCCATGAGATTGGCCTCTGCACCAGTATCGACCAACACACGAGCACGTTTCCCATGGATCGTGATGTCGACACATTGAGCGCATGCCTTAGACATCGCAAGCCCCTACTCCACATGCTTTGGCTTTGCTTGCCTTGGCTTCTCTTACCTTGGCGACTTTGATGGTCTCTTGGTGACAGCTCCGCATAGACTTAGCAAGCCCAACTGCTTACTCTCCTCGACTTCATCTTCTTCTTGGTCTTCCTTTTCCTTCTGTTCTCGGAGGATAGCACCAAGACTCTTCAGTTCAGGGCACTTTGCATAACTATTCGGCCCGCTGCATATGTAGCAACCATCTCCCTTGGCAAACTTTTTCCTCACCGTGTTGCCAGGATCTCCAGATTTCTTGCCGTTAGACCTGTAGGTGTCACGCCTGTGAGGCCTTTGCCCCTGCCTCGCCTCTTGGGTTGTGGCCGTTGCTCCTCGCCTTCGCCACAATCTTCCCCACTATCATCATGGCTACCTTTCTCGGTGTCCTCCTCGGCACTTTGAGACTTCTCCTGCCTGAAGTCTGTCAAGGCTTCGGCCTACGTGATGGCTTCATCAATAGTCCCTACCTGTCGCCGCTGCAACTCCATTCTGTCCCAACTTTGCAGCCCATCCAGGAAGTGGAACAACAAATCTTCATCCGTGAGGTTGGGAATCTGAAGCGTAAGGGTGCTGCGTATGCTACCCTTTTGATTCAACTCCCTAAACTTGCGCTTTGCCTCATAGATGACGTTGTAAGGGAAGAACGCCTTCTTGAACTCCTCGCGGAATTGCTCCCACGTATTCATAGTGTTGTCCCCTTCTTGATGACGGGATCTTTATGCCTCCACCATAGCATGGACATCTCTGAAAGATACAACACAGCAGTGTTGATCTTGTTCACATCACTTTGCACCCAATTACACTTGAAGTAATTCTCCAAGTGCCATACGAAATTCTCCACCTTCTGTGCGTCGCGGACGGCTTTGAAAATAGGTGGCCTGGGAGCCTCGACTCTGGCCTTCCTTTCCTGGTAAGGTTATTTGGATCCACCAACCTCCCTGTCTTCCTTGAGTGCTTCCACTTCGGCCTTCAACGACTCAATCGCGCCGAGTGCTTCCATAAGCCTGAACTCTAAGGAAGTTATGGTCTCTTTCGTCTCGAAATTGGCCCGCTGGCGTGCCTCCAACTCCTTTTGGATGTTGTCATTCTCCTCAAGGGTGAGGTCTTCAAGGGTTTTGAATTTGCTGTCCGCCCCATTCAAGCGCCGGCTAAGATCTTAACGGCCTGCCTTGCGATTTCTACCCTTGCAATCCACTTTCCTCCGGCAGTAACATCTACGGCATCCTCACTGGTCTCTTCGTCACTTCAATCGAAAATTGTGGGTGGGTGAGATGTTTGCACCTCGCTTGGTGTGGGCTCGGGTAGAATCCCTTCATTTCCCTTTTGCTGCTTCTTCCCTTTCTTATTCTTCTTTCCTCCATCCGTGCGGACGTTGGTGGTGCTAGCGCCGATAACGTCTCCTTCGTTCGTCATTCTCTTATGATCAACCTGCTATGATACCACTTGTCACGGACCTAGAGAATCTGACAAGACTTCGTGCGGCACTTGACAACTTACTCACGATTCTTTCACGATCTTGTAAGCTCAAGTCATCCTTTCTACTTGGAACGCTAAGAGACAAAGAAGAAAGACAAAGATAGAACTTTTGAAGAGAGGACTTGTATTTTATTATTTAGTTGATGGATGATTTACAAATACAATTACTTTCCTATTTATACTACTCCGTAAGTCTAAGAGTAAATAAATGCTGCTATACAAGTCCCTAAGTACATGCACTCAATACATGTTCTACATTCCTAGAATATGTCTCTAGCTCTTCCAAAAGGCTCCTAGAATTCTCTAGTCTTCCCCCAGAATCTAGAAGGCTCTAGAGTCTTGCACAAGCCTCTTTAAGGTTGTTGGACCGCCTGCCCCCTTTGTATGCTGCGAACTTGCAGGAAAGGTGGCGGGACGTCACAGTAGGCTTGCTTTGAGCACTCTAATTTCATCAAAGTAACAGCGCCGGAGGCATGACCCGGCCAATTAAGGCCAGGAGCGCATCACCGACGGAAGGGACGAGACGACCGGTGCACACCTAGGGCAGACCGGCTGGCCCATCCCAAAGTAAAACTACGAGCTTTTTAACTACAACACCTTAAATATATGCTATTGGAGCTAGAATTACCGTGGATGCTTGCACAAGACTTGCCCTCCAATGGATCCTCGTTTAGGGATTTAAATTGTACTCATTCCAATTACCACACTCATAGAGCCCGGTATTGTTATTTATTGTTACTCCCTCCCCGTGTCAGGATTGGGTAATTTGCGCGCCTACTGCCTTCCTTGAATGTGGTAGCCATTTCTCAGGCTCCCTCTCTGGAATCGAACCCTAATTCTCCATCACCTGTCACCACCATGGTAGGTCACTATCCTACCATCGAAAGTTGATTGTGCAGAAATTTGGATGATGCATTGCCGGTATGATGGCCGTGCGATCTGTCGAGTTATCATGAATCATCGCAGCAACGGGCAGAGCCCGCGTTGATCTTTTATCTAATAAATGCATCCCTTACAGAAGTCGGGGTTTGTTGCATGTATTAGCTCTAGAATTACTACGGTTATCCGAGTAGTAGATACCATCAAACAAACTATAACTGATTTAATGAGCCATTCGCAGTTTCACAGTCTAAATTTGTTCATACTTACACATGCATGGCTTAATCTTTGTGACAAGCATATGACTACTGGAAGGATCAACCAAGTAGCATTCCTCAACGAAGCCGCAGGCCGCATGAGCCTAGCGCGCCCTTTCAGGCACGGTGAGGTCCAAGGTGAGCGCAGCAGTCATTCGCAAGAAGCATTCGTTTTGGGCAGATAGAAGCCGGTAAAGGCCCCATGGCCACTGCGTCTACCATATCCAAGAATTCGAGGGGCCGCTCATGGACCACGCCATCGCACGACGAAGCGAGGGAAGGAGTGGGACGCGAGAGCGTCTTTTGGGTTCACCCTGGGCATGGGATGCGAGGGGCGAAAGACGACCGTTTGCACATGCACAATCCCTAGGCATTAGGTATGCAACACAGAAATCCGATATCCGACCAGCCTAGATTTCACTTCATCCGCCATCGAATTGGCTGCTCGAAGCAGGGATCCAACCTAACCGCACATGCCAAATACCACTCATGCGTCGTACATGAATAGCTCTATCAATGCACGCCCGACATCCACCCCACCGCCCGACATGAGATATCATGCGACGACGCCAATGCCTTCTTTGCAAGGCCAATGCTACATCCGTCGTTGCGCGCCTGCCCAAGGGAGATGAGAATTTAATCACTGCAAAGATTGTTGGAGGAAGACCAAGGTTCACATAGGGGAACCGCGCACGCTTGGTCCATCATAGCGTCTGGTCGCACATTGCCTTACGTGCCTCGTGCGTGCGACGCCTTGAGTTAGCCGTAACAGGAGCTCTAGAACTCATCACTCGCTTGAAAGCACTGTCGTTTCCACACCAAATGCTATTATAAACCGATCTTGAGAAGTTCCCTCGGCAGAGCACGTTCGTCCCACTGACGTCGCTAGCATGTTTTTGTAAGCGCCCAACGGCGTAGCACGGACGAGCCATGCATGACATCAAGTGCCCACGCAGCACGCCTACTAAGCCGACAGGACACCCCTGACGCCTGCCTTGTAACGCCTCGGTCGCCCCGCAGACGTCATCTCCATGTTTTTGGAAGTGCCCTACGGCGTAGCACATACGAGCCATGCATGCCATCAAGCGCCCACGCAGCACGCCTACTAATCCCAAATGACGCCCTTGATGTCCGCCTGCTTTCGCCTCAGTTTCCCCGCAGACGTTGCTGGGATGTTTTTGTTGACGCCCAATGGCGTAGCATGGACGAGCCATGCATTCCGTCAAGCACCCACAGAGCACGCCTACTAAGTCCACAGGACGCCCACTACGTCCGCCTGCCACCGCCTCAAACGCCCCGCAGACGTCGCGGGTGTGTTTTTGTAAACGCCTAACGATGTAGCACGGACGAGCCATGCATGCCGTCAAGCGCCCACGCAGCACTCCTACTAAGCCCACAGGACGCCCTTGACGTCCGCCTGCTTTCGCCTCAGCTGCCCCGCAAACGTCGTTAGCATGTTTTTGTAGACACCCAACGACGTACCACGAACAAGCCATGCATGCCGTCAAGCACCCACGCAGCCCGCCTACTAAACCCACAGGACGCCCTTGACGTCCGCCTTCCTTTGCCTCACTCGACACATCGACGTCGTTGACGTGTTTTTATAAACTCCCAACGGCGTAGCATGGACAAGCCATGCATGCCATCAAGTGCCCACGCAGCAAGCCTGCTAAGCCCACGGGACGCCTATGCCGTCTACCTGCCTACGCCTCAGTCTACCTCCAACACATCTACCTCCCTTATATATGCTTAAAAAAGTTTTACCCATGTGACATGAGTAGACATGGATTTTCCAGAGAATCATAATGGAAATGTACAACCCAAATATGCACGTTCTAATGTACAAACACACATATGCTTTCATAAATGACTTTAATATATATATATAAAAAATATTTTTCAACATTTTTTTAAATTTTTTTCCGAAAAATCCAAAAAATTAGTAATAATTTAATAAAAATAGGGAAAATATCGATAAAATACGAAATCAACTCCGAAAATTTAAAAATAAATATGGGAACCTTAAAATAATAAATTTAATAAATTTTACTTTTTAAAAGGAGACGTAAAAAATTAAAAAGCGTAAAACTAACTTATAAAATAATTATTAAAAGTCGGAAAAATACGGAAATGCTCGAAAAAACTTCTAAACATGTTAAATTAATGATAAGATATATATTTGCACAAATAAAAGATTTTTAAATATCGTACGAACCGTAAAGGTAATGAAGATGATGCGAAAGAGCCACGTTAGGCAGAAACGTTAGAGAATAGCTAATGGAAAGTAGATGAATATGTTTGTTTTGCATGTAGGTTGTTTCAAAATCCTTTGATTAATGTACGGCATGAACATCCGCATGTTTTGTTTACAACTCGAACAATGTCGCACAAGCCACGACCGATGCGGGCAGGCCACGGTCGACCGTTGTGTGCAGGCACGTCAGACGACGGCTGACTGTTTGTGCTGTCCAAGGGCTGTGATAGCATGCCACGCCCGACGACGGTCGACCGTCTGTGCTTGTCCAAGGGCGATGATGACATGCCACGCCCGACGTCGTCCGACCATGTGTGCTGTCAAAGGGCTATGATGGCATGCCACGCCAGATGACGGTCAACTGTCTGTGCTGTCCAAAGGTGATGATGACATGCCATGCCTGACGTCGTTCGACCGTGTGTGCTGTCCAAGGGCTATGACGGCATGCACGCCCGACGACGGCCGACCGTCTGTGCTGTCCAAACGCGATTATGGCATGCCACGGCCAACGCCGTCTTATCGTGTGTGCTGTCCAATGGCTATGATGGAATGCCATGCCCGATGACGACCGAATGTCTGTGCTGTCATAGGGAGATGATGGCATGTGACGCCTGACACCGTCCGACCGTCTGTGCTGCCCAAAGGCGATGATGGCATGCCACGCCCAATGTCGTTCGACTGTCTGTGCTTCCCAAAGGCGATGATGGCATGCCACGCCCGACGTCGTTGAACCGTGTTTGCCATCCAAGGGCGATGATGGCATGCCATGCCCGAGGCTGTCTGACTGTGTCAGCTAGTCCAAAGGCGATGATGGCATGCCACGCCCGACGTCGTTCGACCGTGTGTGCTGCCCAAAGGCAATGATGGCATGATACGCCCGACGTCGTTCGACCGTGTGTGCTGCCCAAAGGCGATGATGGCATGCCACGCCCGACGTCGTTCGACGGTGTGTGCTGCCAAAAGGCGATGATGGCATGCCACGCCCGACGCCGGCCAATCGTCTGTGCTGCCCAAAGGCGATGATGGCATGCCACGCCCGACACCGGCCAACCGTCTGTGCTGCCCAAAGGCGATGATGGCATGCCACGCCCGACGTCGTTCAACCGTGTTTGCCGTCCAAAGTCGATAATGGCATGCCACGCCCGATACCATCCGACTATGTCAGCTAGTCCTCAGGCGATAATGGTGTGCCACGCCCGCGTCGTTCGACCGTGTGTGCTGCCCAAAGGCGATGATGGCATGCCACACCCGCCGTCGTTCGACCATGTGTTCTGCCCAAAGGCGATGATGGCATGCAACGCCCGACGTCGTTCGACCGTCTATGCTGTCGAAAGGCAGAGATGGCATGTCATGCCTGACGTCGTTCGACCATATTTGCCAACCAAGGGCTATGATGGCATGCAACGCCCGACGTCATTGGACCGTTTGTGCTTCCCAAAGGCGATGATGGCATGCCATGCCTGACATCGTTCGACCGTGTGAGCTGCCCAAAGGCAATGATGGCATGCCACGCCCGACGTTGTCCGGGATGTCATGCCACGCCTTACGTTGCCGACCCTGTGTGCTTTCCAAGGGCGGTGATTTCATGCCACGCCCGACGTTGCCGATCGTGTGTGCAGTCCAAGGGCGGTGATGTCATTCCACACTCGACTTTGCCGACCGTGTGTGCTGTCAAAGGGCGGTGATGCCATGCCACGCCCGACGTCGTCCGACCGTGCATGCTGCCCCAGGGCAGTGATGTCATGCCATGCCCGACGGCGTTAGACCGTGTTTGCCGTCCAAGGGCGTATTTTGCAGTCCACACCCGTTCTCCGTAGGCCTTGGAAGATGTTGCCTGGCCGCTGACGTGCTGTGTACGTAGACCCATTTGTCCCTTGACATCTAATTGGCCTTAATAATCGCACCTGACATCCTGAAAATCTCTTATAGAGACATGCCATTAGTCCCTTAACATGTAATTAGGCTTGATAAATGAACTCAACGTCACGAAAAACTCGCAATGGGTCTTAGAACATATAGCTCATTACTTAGCGGCAGACAAGTGAACTTCACGTGCCATGTTACTTCCGATACTTATATTTCAACACTTAGTTATTTTTTCCCTTTCCAAGGATGCAGGCAGCACGCGAACCTCGCATTTGAAAAGTTAGAAATGATTGGGTTCGATTTTGGGGGAGGGGAGTGTGGGGGGACGAATCGGAGCGACAAAGGGCTGAATCTCAGTGGATCGTGGCAGCAAGGCCACTCTGCCACTTACATTACCCCGTCGCGTATTTAAGTCGTCTTTAAAGGATTCTACCCCCTCTCGATGGAAATTGTACTTCAAGGCGGTCACCGCGACGCTTCCTTTGCGGTGACTTAGCCAACGACACGTGACTTGGGGGCCATAGGCCCCTACTGCGGGCCAGAAAGCGGACGGCGGGCTTATGCGTCGCTTCTAGCCCGGATTCTGACATAGAGGCGTTCAATCATAATCCAGCACACGGTAGCTTCGCGCCACTGGCATTTCAACCAAGCGCGATAGCCAATTGTGTGAATCAACGGTTCCTCTCGTACTAGGTTTAATTACTATTGCGACACTGTCATCAGTAGGGTAAAACTAACCTATCCCACGACGGTCTAAACCTAGCTCACGTTCCCTATTGGTGGGTGAACAATCCAACACTTGGTGAATTCTACTTCACAATGATAGGAAGAGCAGACATCGAAGAATAAAAAAGCAACGTCACTATGAAAGCTTGGCTGCCACAAGCCAGTTATCCCTGTGGTAACTATTCTGAAACCTCTAGCTTTGAATTCCGAAGGTCTAAAGGATCATTAGGCCACGCTTTCACGGTTTGTATTTGTACTTGAAATTAGAATCAAACGAGCTTTTAACCTTGTGTTCCACACGAGATTTTTGTTCTCGTTGAGCTCATCTTAAGACACCTGCGTTATCTTTTAACAGATGTGCCACCCCAGCAAAACTCCCCACCTGACAATGTCTTCCGTCCGGATCGGCCCACCGAGCGAGCCTTGGGTTAAAAAAAAGGGGCAGTGCCTCGCTTCCGATTCACTGAATAAGTAAAATAACGTTAAAAGTAGTGGTATTTCACTTTCTCCTTTCGGCAACCAGTTATACTACACCTCTCAAGTCAATTGACAAAGTCGGACTAGAGTCAAGCTCAAGAGGGTGTTCTTTCCCTGCTGATTTTGCCAAGCCCGTTCCTTTGGCTGTCCACCGACAGCTGACGAGTTCGGGACTTGGACCCCCGTGCCTAGCCCACAGAGCTTATTATTTTTCCGAAGTTACGGATCCATTTTGTCGACTTCCATTGCCTACATTGTTCCATCAATCAGAGGTTGTTCACCTTGGGGACCTGATGCGGTTATGAGTACGACCGGGCGTGGACGGCATTCGGTCATCCGGATTTTCAAGGGCCGCCGGGAGCGCACCGTACACCATGCGACATGCGGTGCTCTTCCAGCCGCTGGACCCCACCTCCGGCGGAGCCGATTCTAGGGTGGGCAGGCTGTTAAACAGAAAAGATAACTCTTCCCGAGGCTCTTGCCGACGTCTCTGGACTTTCTAACGTTGCCGTCAATCGCCACGTCCTGGTTCAGGAATTATAACCTGATTCCTTTTCAGAGTACGCACAAAATGCGCTATCTGTCGGGGTTCCCCCGACCCTTAGGATCGACTAACCCATCTGCAAGTGCCGTTCACATGGAACCTTTCCCCTCTTTGGCCTTCAAAGTTCTCATTTGAATATTTTCTACTGCCACCAAGATCTGCACCGACGGCTACTTCGCTCAGGCTGGCGCCCAAGGTTTTGCAGCGACCACCGCGCCCTCCCGCTCATCGGATCCTGGCACTTGCCTCGACGGCCGGGTGTAGGTCGCGCGCTTAAGCGCCATCCGGCAGGTGAGTTTTTACACACTTCTTAGCGGATTTCGACTTCCATGACCACCGTCCTACTGTCTTAATCGACCAACACCCTTAGTGTGATCTAGGTTAGTGCGCAGTTTGGCACCGTGACCCGCTTTCCGGTTTATCCCACATCGCTAGTTCTGCTGACCAAAAATGGCCCACTTGGAGCTCTTGATTTCGTGGCACGGCTCAACAAAGCAGCCGCGTCGTCCTACCTATTTAAAGTTTAAGAATAGGTCGAGGGAGTTGCGCCCCCGAGGCCTCTAACCATTAGCTTTACCCGATAGAACTCGCACGCGAGCTCCATCTATCCTGAGGGAAACTTCAGAGGGAACCAGTTACTAGACGGTTCGATTAGTCTTTTGCCCCTATACCCAAGTTAGACGAACGATTTGCACGTCAATATCGCTGTGGGCCTTCTCAGAAGATCATGGTTGGTCTACGGTGCACCCCTCAGAGTGATCCCACCAATCATCTTCCTTGCGCCTTAAGGGTTTGCTCGTCCGGTTAGTCACACACATGTTAGACTCCTTGGTCCGTGTTTCAAGACGGGTCAATTGGGAGCCCACAGGCTAGTGTCTAGAGCGCGCAGATGCCGAAGCACGCCGGAGGCGCGTGCTGCCTTCCACAATCGGGGAGATGGCGTTCCACGGAGGTATTGATAGCCCGGGCTTTGGCCGCCGCCCTAATCCACGCTGGTCCACTCCCCGAGTTGATCGGCGGACTAAATTGTCACTGTTCCACATCAGTCCGGGGCGCATCGCGGGCCCCATCCGCTTCCATCTCGACAATTTCAAGCACTCTTTGACTCTCTTTTCAAACTCCTTTTCATCTTTCCCTCGCGGTACTTGTTCCCTATCAGTTTCTCGCCAGTATTTTAGTCTTAGACGGAATTCACCGCCCACTTTAGGTTGCATTCCCAAACAGCTCGACTCGTAGACAGTGCCTCGTGGTGCGACAGGGTCCGGGCACGACAGGGCTCTCACCCCCTCCGGCGCCCCCTTCTAGGGGACTTGGGCTCCTGTCCTCCGCTGAGGACGCTTCTCCAGACTACAATTTGGACGATGGAGCCGCCCGATTCTATGGCTGGGCTGCGCCCAGTTCGCTCGTCGTTACTGGGGGGAATCCTTGTAAGTTTATTTTCCTCCGCTTATTGATATGCTTAAACTCCGCGGGTAATCCCGCCTGACCTGGGGTCGTGGTCGGAGTGCCTGGTAAGGTGTGGTGAGGGTCGAGGAGTCCGGACGCGCAACAGGTTGTAGCAGCAACAACAAGAGAGAGTTTAGTTTCAACTACCACTTGTCGCGATGTACGTCGACGTGGACTCGTATTTAGGATGGCCGCGCACTCAGGTCACACGGGAGGCAAGCTTCCGCCCCTGCACTAAGACTTGCTGCGTGCGGGGGGCGACGCGATGCATGACGCCGAGGCAGACGTGCCCTCGGCCAAATGGCTTCGGGCGCAACTTGCGTTCAAAGACTCGATGGTTCATAGGATTCTGCAATTCACACCAAGTAGCGCATTTCGCTACGTTCTTTATCGATGCGAGAGCCGAGATATCTGTTGCCAAGAGTTGTTTGTGTTTACAGAGCAGCGCGTTTCCCCCTGCACGAACCGCGAACGGGGCGCGAGGGGGAGTGTTTTCAATTGTAGTATTCCTTGGCGCTTTCCGCGCCAGGGTTCATTGGTCGACCGAAGAGCTTGCGTGCCTCGGGAGATAGGAGGGAGGCGTGCGACGATCAAGCGCCCCCACAGTGTTTAAAACGAGTTCACGGGTCGTTCTGTTGTGCAGGTTTCGACAATGATCCTTCCGCAGGTTCACCTACGGAAACCTTGTTACGACTTTTCCTTCCTCTAAATGATAAGGTTCAATGGAATTCTCACGACATCGGGGGCAGCGAACCGCCCACGTCGCCGCGATACGAAAATTTCATTGGATCATTCAATCGGTAGGTGCGACGGGCGGTGTGTACAAAGGGCAGTAACGTAGTCAACGCGAGCTGATGACTCGTGCTTAGTAGGAATTCCTCGTTGAAGACCAACAATTGCAATGATCTATCCCCGTAACGATGAAATTTCAAAGATTACCGGGTCTGTCGGCCAAGGCTATAGGAGCGTTGAATACATAAGTGTAGCACGCGTGCGGCCCAGAACATCTAAGGGCATCACAGACCTATTATTTCCTCAACTTCTGTGGCCTAAAAGGTCGTAGTCCCTCTAAGAAGCTGGCCGCGAAGGGATACCTCCACATAGCTAGTTTGCAGGCTGAGGTCTCGTTCGTTAATGGAATTAACCAGACAAATAGCTCCACCAACTAAGAACGACCATGCACCACCACCCATAGAATAAAGAAAGAGCGCTTAGTCTGTCAATCATTACTATGTCTGGACCTGGTAAGTTTCCCCGTGTTGAGTCAAATTAATCCGCAGGCTTCACTCCTGGTGGTACCCTTCCGTCAAATCCTTTAAGTTTAAGCCTTGTGACCATACTCCCCAGGAAGCCAAAAACTTTTATTTCTCATAAGGTGTTGGTGGAGTACTAAAATCAACATCCGTCGATCCCTGGTCGGCATCGTTTCAAGTTGAGACTAGGACGGTATCTGATCGTCTTCGAGCCCCCAACTTTCGTTCTTGATTAATGAAAACATCCTTGGCAAATGCTTTCGCAGTTGTTCGTCATTCATAAATCATGAATTTCACCTTTGACTATGAAATACGAATGCCCCCGACTTTCCATGTTAATCATTACTCCGATCCTGAAGGCCAACATAATAGGACCGAAATACTATAATGTTATCCCATGATAGTGTATACAGAGCGTAGTGTCATGGACCTAGAGAATCTGACAAGACTCTGTGTGGCACTTGACAACTTACTCATGATTCTTTCACGATCTCGTAAGCTCAAGTCATCCTTTCTACTCGGAATGCTAAGAGAATAAGAAGACAGACAAACACAGAACTTTTGAAGAGACTACTTGTATTTTATTATTCACTTGATGGATGATTTACAAATACAACGACTCTCCTATTTATACTACTCCCTAAGCCTAAGAGTAAATAAATGTTGCTATACAAGTCCCTAAGTACATGCACTAAATACATGTTCTACATTCCTAGAATATGTCTCTAGCTCTTCCAAAAGCCTCCTAGAATTCTCTAGTCTGCCCCAAGAATCTAGAAGGATCTAGAGTCTTTCACAAGCCTCTCCAAGGCTGTTGGACCGCCTACCCCCTTCGTATGCTGCAAACTTGCTGGAAAGGTGGCGGGATGTCACAATCTCCCCACCCTAATGATACGACGAACGCGTCGCACTTCGACTGTATCATTGTCGAGTTTTGTCGTACTATCATCAACTCACTTACTGGGTCAATCCCCTCAACTAGCCTCTTCAGCGATTGCCCGACCTTTCTCGACCGGATCTTTCGAACTTCCTCCTTCATAGGAGGCAATTGACTCGGCGACTTCTTTTTCAGCACGACAATGTTCCTTCTTGGAACCCTCTTCATGCACGGTTTCATGGACTTTTCAGTATCATTGTCTTCTCCCTAACTTGCAATGGTTTCTGCTAACATTAACTTCGCGTTGACCCTCTCGAGCTTCATGACCGTCAACTGGATTTGTCCCTCCATCTTCTATGCCTTTACCATGGGAACCATACATGTTCCTCATTTCTCCATGATCATCAATTGTTGGAGATAAGGATCGATCACTGTATGGCACTGCTGGAAGAACTCTTGCCCAAGATTAATATCATAGATATCTAAGGGAGCGACGATGAACTTGGTTTTTCCTTGCCAGTCCCCTATCGTGATGCTCACTTCGTGCGCAACTCCATCCACAGGAGTTGGTGGTGCATTGACCGTCTTGAGTTTGATGTTGCTCAGACTATAACGCAACCCCAACCTCGCTGCTACCGTCTTGGCCATGAGATTGGCCTCTGCACCAGTGTCAACCAACACACGAGCCTATTTCCCATTGATCATGATGTCGACACATTAAGCGCATGCCTTAGACATCGCAAGCACCTGCCCCGCATGCTTCGGCATCGCTTGCCTTGGCTTCTCTTGCCTTGGCGACTTTGATGGTTGCTTGGTGACATCTCTGCATAGACTTATCAAGCCCAACTTATTAGTCTCCTCGACTTCATCTTCTTCTTGGGCTTCCTTTTCCTTCCGCTCTCAGAGGATAGTACCAAGACTCTTTAGTTCAGGTCACTTTGCATAACTATGTGGCCCGCTGCATATGTAGCAACCATCTCCCTTGGCAACATGTTTCCTCACCGTGTTGCCACGATCTCTGGATTTCTTGCCATTGGACGTGTAGGTGTCACGCCTGTGAGGCCGTTGCTCCTTGCCTCACCTCTTGGGTTGTTGCCGTTGCTCCTCGCCTTCGCCAAAATCTTCCCCACTGTCATCATGACTACCTTCCTCGTCGTCCTCCTCGGCACTGTGACACTTCTCTTGCCTGAAGTTTGTCAAGGCTTCGGCCTACGTGATGGCTTCATCAATAGTCCCGACCTGTCGCCGCTCCAACTCTGTTCTGGCCCAAATTTGCAGCCCATCCAGGAAGTGGAACAACATATCTTCATCCGTGAGGTTGGGAATCAGAAGCGTAAGGGTGGTGAACTCTCGCACATACGCGCGTATGCTGCCCTTTTTTTTAACTCCCTAAACTTCCGATTTGCCTCATAGATGACGTTGTTAGGGAAGAACGCCTTCTTGAACTCCTCGCGGAATTGCTCCCACGCGTCCATAGTGCATGTCCCCTTCTTGATGTTGGACTCTTTACGCCTCCACCATAGCATGGCCATCTCCGAAAGATACAACACAACAGTGTTGATCTTGTTCACATCACTTTGCACCCGATTACACTTGAAGTAATTCTCCAAGTGCCATAGGAAATTCTCCACCTCCTGTGCGTCACGGACGCCTTTGAACATAGGTGGCCTGGGAGCCTCGACTCTGGCCTCCCTTTCCCGGTCAAGTGATGTGGATCCACCAACCTCCCTGTCTTCCTTGAGTGCTTCCACTTCGGCCTTCAACAACTCAATCGCGCCGAGTTCTTCTATAAGCCTGAACTCTAAGGAAGTAATGGCCTCATTCGTGTCTAACTCGTCCCGCTGGTGTTCCTCCAACTCCTTTCGGATGTTGTCGTTCTCCTCAAGGATTAAGTCTTCAAGAGTTTTGAATTTGCTTTCCGCCCCACTCAATTGCTAGCCTAAGATCTCAACGGCCTGCCTTGACATTTCTACCCTTGCAATCCACTCTTCTCCGGTAGTAACGTCTACGGCATCCTCGTCGGTCTCTTCGTCTCTTCCATCGACAATTGTGGGTGGGTGAGATGTTTGCACCTCGCTTGGTGTGGGCTCTGGCAGAATCCCTTTATTTCCCTTCTGCTGCTTCTTCCCTTTCTTATTCTTCTTTCCTCCATCCGTGCGGACGTTGGTTGTGCTAGCGCCGATAACGTCTCCTTCGTTCGTCATTCTCTTACGATCAAACTACTCTGATACCCTTGTCACGGACCTAGAGAATCTTACAAGACTTCATGCGGTACTTGAAAACTTACTCACGATTCTTTCACGATCTCGTAAGCTCAATTCAGCCTTTCTACTCGAAACGCTAAGAGAATAAAAAGAAAGACAAAGATAGAACTTTGGAAGAGAGGACTTGTATATTATTATTCAGTTGATGGATGATTTACAAATACAATGACTCTCCTATTTATACTACTCCCTAAGCCTAAGATTAAAAAGATGTTGCTATACAAGTCCCTAAGTACATGCACTCAATACATGTTCTACATTCCTAGAATATGTCTCTAGCTCTTCAAAAAGGATCCTAGAGTTCTCTAGTCTGCCTCAAGAATCTAAAAGGGTCTAGAGTCTTGCACAAGCCTCTCCAAGGCTTTTGGACCGTCTGCCCCCTTCGTATGCTAAGAACTTGCTTTAAAGGTGGCGAGACGTTACAATATCCCCCACCTAATGATGCGACGACCACGTCGCATTGCGACTGTATCGATGTCAAGTTTTGTCGTGCGATCATCAACTCACGTACTGGGTCAATCCCCTTGAGTATCCTCTTCAACGATTGCCCGACCTTTCTCGACCCGATCTTTCGAATTTCCTCCTTCATAGGAGGCAAGTGCCTCGGCAGATTCTTTTTCATAACAGCAGTGTTCCTTCTTGGAACCCTCTTCGTGCGCGGTGGCAAGGACTTTTTAGCATCATTGTCATCTCCCGAACTTGGAATGGTTTCTGGTGATGTTAACTTCACGTCGACCCTCTCGAGCTTCATGGCCGTCAGCTGGTTTTTATCCCTCCATCTTCTGTGCCTTTACCATGGGAACCATACATGTTCCTCCTTTCTCCATGATCATATATTGTTGGAGATAAGGATCGATCACTGTATGGCACTTCTGCAAGAACTCCTGCCCCAGAATAATATCATAGATATCTAAGGGAGAGACGATGAACTTGGTTTTTCCTTGACAGTCGCCTATCGTGATGCTCACTCCGTGTGCAACTCCATCCACAAGAGTTGGTGGTGCATTGACCGTCTTGAGTTGGATATTGCTTGGACTATAACGCAACCTCAACCTCGTTGCTGCCGTCTTAGCCATGAGATTGGCCTCTGCACCAGTGTCGACCAACACATGAGCATGTTTCCCTCTGATCGTGATGTTGACACATTGAGTTCATGCCTTAGACATTGCAAGCCCTGCAACGCGTGATTTAGCTTTGCTTGCCTTGGCTTTTCTTACCTTGGCGTCTTTGATGGTTTCTTGGTGACAGCTCCGCATAGACTTATCAAGCCCAACTGCTAGTATCCTTGACTTCATCTTCTTCTCGGGCTTCCTTTTCCTTCCTCTCTCAGAGGATAGCACCAAGACTATTAAGTTTAGGGCTCTTTGCATAACTATGCAGCCCGCTGCATATATAGAAACCATCTCCCTTGGCAACCTGTTTCCTCACCGTGTTACCACGATCTCCGTATTTCTTGGCGTTGGATAAGTAGGTGTCATGCCTGTGAGGCCGTTGCTCCTCGCCTCGCCTCTTGGGTTGTGGCTGTTGCTCCTCGCCTTCGCCACAATCTTCCTTACTATCATCATGACTACCTTCCTCGTCGTCCTCCTCGGCACTGTGAGACTTCTCCTGCCTGAAGTCTGTCAAGGTTTCGGCCTTCGTGATGGCTTCATCAATAGTCTTGACCTGTCGCCGCTCCAACTCTTTTCAGGCTGAACTTTGAAGCCCATCCAGGAAGTGGAACAACATATCTTTATCCGTGAGGTTAGGAATCTGAAGCGTAAGGGTGGTGAACTCCCGCACATACGCGTGTATGCTTCCCTTTTGCTTTAACTACCTAAACTTGCGCTTTGCCTCATCGATGACGTTGTTAGGGAAGAACGCCTTCTTGAACTCCTCGCGGAATTGTTTCCACATGTTCATAGTGCATGTCCCCTTCTTGATGTAGGACTCTTTACGCCTCCACCATAGCATGTCCATCTCCGAAAGATACAACATAGCTGTGTTTATCTTGTTCACATCACTTCGCACCCGATTACACTTGAAGTAATTCTACAAGTGCCATAGGAAATTCTCCACCTCCTATGCGTCACGGATGCCTGGGAGCCTCGACTCTGGCCTCCCTTTCCCGGTCAAGTGATGTGGATCCACCAACCTCCCTGTCTTCCTTGAGTGCATCCACTTCGGACTTCAACGACTCAATCGCGCCGAGTGCTTCCATAAGCCTGAACTTTAACGAAGTAATGGTCACTATCGTCTCGAACTCGGCCCGCTGGCGTGCCCCCAACTCCTTTCGGATGTTGTTGATCTCCTCAAGGGTGAAGTCTTCAAGGGTTTTGAATTTGCTGTCCGCCCCATTCAAGCGCCGGCCTAAGATTTCAACGGCCTGCCTTGCCATTTCTACCCTTGCAATCCACTCTTCTCCGGCAGTAATGTCAACGACATCCTCGCCGGTCTCTTCGTCACTTCCATAGACAATTGTGGGTGGGTGAGTTGTTTGCACCTCGCTTGGTGTGGGCTCGGGAAGAATCCATTCATTTCCCTTCTGCTGCTACTTCCCTTTCTTATTCTTATTTCCTCCATCCGTGCGGACGTTGGTGGTGCTAGTGCCGATAACGTCTCCTTCGTTCGTCACTCTCTTACGATCAACCTTCTCTGATACCACTTGTCTCGGACCTAGAGAATCTGACAAGACTCTGTGCGGCACTTGAAAACTTACTCACGATCTCGTAAGCTCAGGTCGGCCTTTCTACTCGGAACACTAAGTGAATAAGAAGAAAGACAACGACAGAACTTTGGAAGAGAGTACTTGTATTTTATTATTCAGTTGATGGATGATTTACAAATACAATGACTCTCCTATTTATACTACTCCCTAAGCCTAAGATTAAATAAATGTTGCTATACAAGTCCCTAAGTACATGCACTCAATACATGTTCTACATTCCTAGAATATGTCTCTAGCTCTTCCAAAAGGCTCCAGAATTCTCTAGTCTGCCCCAAGAATCTAGAAGGCTCTAGAGTCTTGCAGAAGCCTCTCCAAGGCTGTTGGACCGCCTGCCCCCTTCGTATGCTGCGAACTTGCTGGAATTGTGGCCGGACGTCACAGTACGCTTGCTTTGAGCACTCTAATTTCTTCAAAGTAACAGCGCCAGAGGCATGACCTGGCCAATTAAGTCCAAGAGCGCATTCCCGACAAAAGGGACGAGACAACCGGTGCACACCTAGGGTGGACCGGCCGGCCCATCCCAAAGTCTAACTACGAGCTTTTTAACTGCAACAACTTAAATATACGCTATTGGAGCAGGATAACTGCGGCTGCTGGCACCAGACTTGCCCTTCAATGGGACCTCGTTAAGGGATTTAGATTGTACTCATTCCAATTACCACACTCATAGAGCCCGGTATTGTTATTTATTGTCACTACCTCCCCATGTCAGGATTGGGTAATTTGCGCGCCTGCTGCCTTCCTTGGATTTGGTAGCCGTTTCTCAGGCTCCCTCTCCGGAATCGAACCCTAATTCTCGTCACCCGTCCCTACCATGGTAGGCCACTATCCTACCATCAAAAGTTGATAGGGTAGAAATTTGAATGATGCGTCGCCGGCACGATGGTCGTGCAATCTGTCGAGTTATCATGAATCATCGTTGCAACGGGCGGAGCTCGCATCCATATATTATCTAATAAATGCATCCCTTCGAGAAGTCAGGGTTTGTTGCACGTATTAACTCTAGAATTACTACGGTTATCCGAGTCGTTAGATACCATCAAACTAACTATAACTGATTTAATGAGCCATTCGCAGTTTCATAGTCTGAATTTGTTCATACTTACACATGCATGGCTTAATCTTTGAGACAAGCATATGACTACTAGCAGGATCAACCAGGTAGCATTCCTCAACGACGCCGCGCACCGCATGAGCCCGGCCCGCATGAGCATTCATTTTCGGCAGATAGAAGCCGGTGAAGGCCCCATGCCCACTACGTCTACTGTATCCAAGAATTCGAGGAGCCACTCACGGACCCTGCCATCGCACGACGAAACGAGGGAAGGAGTGGGACGTGAGAGCGTCGTAAGGGTTCACCTCTCGCATGGGATGCAAGGGGCGAAAGGCGACCGTTTGCACGTGCACAATTCCTAGGCATTAGGTATGCAGCACAAAAATCTGACATCCGACCAGCCTAGATTGCCCTTCATCCGCCACCGATTTAGCATGCGAGTAAGGACGTCGCTGCTAGAAGCAGGGATCCAACCTAACCACACATGCCCAATACCACTCATGTGCCGTACCTGAATAGCTCAGTAAATGCACGCGCGATATCCACTCCGCCGCCTGACATGAGATGTCGTGCGACGACGCCGATGCCTTCTTTGGAAGGCCAATGCTACACCCGCATTTGTGCGCCTTCCCAAAGGAGTTGAGAATTTAATCACTGCAATTATTGTTGGAGGAAGACCAAGTTTCACACAGGGGAACCACCCACGCCCGGTCTATCATACCGTCTCGCAGCACATGGCCTTACGTGCCCCGTGCGTGCGACACCTAAAAGTTAGCCATAACAGGAGCTCTAGAACTCACCACTCGCCCGAAAGCACTGTCGTTTCCACACCAAACGCTATTATAAACCGATCTTGAGAAGTTACCTCGGCGGTGCACGTTTATCCCGCATACGTCGCTGGCATGTTTTTGTAAGCACCCAACCGCGTAGCACGGACGAGCCATGCATGCCATCAAGCACCCACGCAGCCATCTACTAATCCCACAGGACGCCCGTGACGTCCACCTTGTAACGCTTAGATCGCCCCGCAGACTTCGTCGGAATGTTTTTGCAAGCGCCCAACGGCGTAGCATGGACGAGCCATGCATGCCATCAATAGCCCACGCAGCACGCGTACTAAGCTCATAGGACGCCCTTGATGTCCGCCTGCTTTTGCCTCAGTTGCCCCGCAGACGTCGCTGGCATGTTTTTGTTGACGCTCAATGGCGTAGCACGGACGAGCAATGCATGCCATCAAGCGCAGAACGCCTACTAAGCCCACAGGACGCCATGACGTCTGCCTGCCTTAGCCTCAGCCGCCCCGCAAACATCGCTAGCATGTTTTTGTAGACGTCCAACGACGTAGCACGGACAAGCCATGCATGCCGTCAAGCATCCACGCAGCACGCCTACTTAGCCCACTGGACGCCCTCGACGTCCGACTGCCTTTGCATCACTCGACCCATCGACGTCGTCGACGTGTTTTTATAAACGCCCAACGATATAGCACAGACAAGCCATGCATGCCATTATGCACCCACGCAGCATGCCAGCTAAGCCCATGGGACGCCTATGCCGTCTACCTGCTTGAGCCTCGGTCTTCCTCCAACACCTCTACCCCCCCTTATATATGCTTAAAAAAGTTTTACCCATGTGACAGGAGTAGACAAGCATTTTCCAGAGAATCATATAGGAAATGTACAACCCAAATATGCACATTCTAAGGTACAAACACACATCATCTTTCATAAATGACTTTAATATATATAAAAAAATATTTTTCATTATTTTTCTTTTAATTTTTATTTTTTTTGAAAATTTCAAAAAATTATTAATAGATTAATAAAAAATAGGGAAAATATAAAAAAAATATGAAATCAACTCCGAAAATTCACAAATAAATATGGGAACCTTAAAATAAAAAATTTAATAAATTTTACTTTTTAAAAGGAGACGTAAAAAATAAAAAAGCGTAAAAATAAATTATAAAATGATGATTAAAAGTCGGAAAAATACGGAAATGCTTGAAAACACTTCTAAACATGTTAAATTAATTATAAGATATATATTTGCACAAATAAAAGATGTTTCAATATTGTACAAACCGTAAAAGTAATGAAAATAATGCGAAAGAGCCAAGTTAGGCGGAAACGTTAGAGAATAGATAAAGGAAAGCAGATGAATATGTTTGTTATGCATGGAGGTTGTTACAAAATCCTTTGATTTATGTACGGCATGAACATCCGCATGTTTTGTTTAGAACTCGAACAATGTCGCACAAGCCACGACCGATGCGGGCAGGCCACAGTCGACTGTTTTGTGTAGGCACGTGCGACAACGGCTGAATGTGTGTGCTGTCCAAGGGCTATAATGGTATTCCACGCCCGATGACGGCCGACCGTCTTTGTTGTCCAAGGGTGATGATGGCATGCGACGCCCGACGCCATCCGACCGTTTCTGCTGCCCAAGGGCGATGATGGCATGCCACGCCCGACGTCGTCCGACTGTCTGTGCTGCCCAAAGGAATGATGGCATGCCACGCCCAACGTCGTTCGACCGTGTTTGCCGTCTAAGGGCGATGATGCCATGCCACGCCCGATGTTGTTCGACTGTGTCAGCTAGTCCAAAGGCGATGAAGGCATGACACGTCCGACGTCGTTCGACCGTGTGTGCTTACCAAAGGCAATGATTGCATGCCACGCCCGAAGTTGTTCGACCGTGAGTGCTGCCCAAAGGCGATGATGGCATGCCACGCCCGACGTCGTTCGACTATGTGTGCTGCTCAACGGCGATGATGGCATGCCATGCCCGACGTCGTTCGACGGTGTGTGCTGGCCAATGGCGATGATGGCATGCCATGTCTGACGCCGTCCGACCGTCTTTGTTGCCCAAAGGCGATAATGGCATGCCACGCCTGACGTCGTTCGACCGTGTTTACCGTCCAAGGGCGATGATGGCATGCCCCGCCCGACGCCATTTGACTGTGTCAGCTAGTCCAAAGGCGATGATGGCATGCCACACCCGACGTCATTCGACCGTGTGTGCTGCCTAAAGGCGATGATACATGCCACGCCCGACGTCGTTCTACCGTGTGTGCTTCCCAAAGGCAATGATGGCATGCCACGCCGGACGTCATTCGAGTGTGTGTGTTGTCCAAAGGCGGTGATGACATGTCATGCTTGACGTCGTTCGACCGTGTTTGCCGTTCAAGGGCTATGATGGCATGCCACGCCCGACGTCGTTCGACCGTTTGTGCTGCCCGAAGGTGACGATGACATGACACGCCTAACGTCGTATGACTGTTTTTGCCGTCCAAGGGCTGTGATGGCATGCCACGCCCGACGTCGTTCGACCATGTGTGCTGCCCAAAGGCGATGATGGCATGCCATGACCAATGTCGTCCGACTGTGTGTGCAGTCCAAAGGCGGCGATGTCATGCCACACCCGACGTCGGTGATGTCATGCGACGCCCGACATTGCCAACCATGTGTGCAGTCCAAGGGAAGTGATGTCATGCCATGCCCGACGTTGCCGACTGTGTGTGCTGTCAAAGGGCGGTGATGTCATGTCACACCCGACGTTGCCAACCGTGTGTGCAGTTCAAGGGCGGTGATGTCATGCCACGCCCGACGGTTCCGACTGTGTGTGGAGTCCAAGGGCGATTATGTCATCATGCACGCGAACTTCTCATTTGAAAAGTTAGAAATGATTGGATTTGATTTTGGGGGAGGGGGAGTGTGGGGGGACGAATCAGAGCGTCAAAGGACTGAATCTCAGTGGATCGTGGCAGCAAGGCCACTCTACCACTTACAATACCCCATCGCGTATTTAAGTCATATGCAAAGGATTCTACGTGCCACTAGATGGAAATTGTACTTCAAGGCGGTCACAACGATGCTTCTGTCGCGGCGACTTAGCCAACGACACCTGCCTTGGGGGCCATAGGACCCTACTGCGGGTCAGCAAGCGGACGACGCTAATTCGTCGCTTCTAGCCTGGATTCTGATTTAGAGGCGTATAGTCATAATCCAGCACACGGTAGCTTCGCGCCACTGGCTTTTCAACCAAGCGCGATGGACAATAGTGTGAATCAACGGTTCCTATCGTACTAGGTTGAATTACTATTGCGACACTGTTATCAATAAGGTAAAACTACCCTGTCTCACGTCGGTCTAAACCCAGCTCACGTTCCCTATTGGTGGGTAAACAATCAAACACTTGGTGAATTCTGCTTCACAAATATAGGAAGAGCCGACATCGAAGGATCAAAAAGCAATGTCGCTATGAACGCTTGGCTGCCACAAGCCAGTTATCCCTGTGGTAACTTTTCTGAAACCTCTAGATTCGAATTCCAAAGGTCTAAAGGATCGTTAGGCCACAGTTTTATCCAATAAATACATCCCTTCCAGAAGTCAGGGTTTGTTGCACCTGTTAGCTCTAGAATTACTACGGTTATTTGAGCAGTAGATACCATAAAACAAACTATAACTTATTTAATGAGCCATTCGAAGTTTCACAGTCTGAATTTTTTCATACTTACACATGCATGGCTTAATCTTTAAGACAAGCATATGACTACTGGCAGGATCAACCATGTAGAATTCCTTAATGATGCCGCGCGCCGCATGAGCCCGGCACGCCCTTTCGAGCACAGTCGGGTCCAAGGTGAGCGCGTCAGTCATTCACAAGGAGCATTCGTTTTGGGAAGATAGAAGCCGATGAAGTCCCCATGCCCACAGCGTCTACCATTTCCAAGAATTCGAGGCGCCGCTAACGGACCACGCCATCGCACGATGAAGCAAGGGAAGGAATGGGACGCGAGAGCGTCTTTTGGGTTCACCCCTCACATGGGATGCGAGGGGCGAAAGGCGACCATTTGCACATGCACAATGCCTAGGCATTAGGTATGCAACACAAAAATCCGACATCCGACAAGCCTAGATTGCGCTTCATCCGCCACCGAATTGGCATGCGAGTTAGGACGTCGCTGCTCGAAGCAGGGATCCCACCTAACCAAACATGCCCAATACCACTCATGCGTCTTACGTGAATAGCTCTGTCAATGCACGCCCAGTATCCACCCCACCGCCCGATATGAGATGTCGTGCGACGACGCCGATGCCTTTTTTGCAAGGACAATGCTACACCCACCGTTGCGCACCTACCCAAGGGAGTTGAGAATTTAATCACTACAAAGATTGTTGGAGGAAGACCAAGGTTCACACAGGGGAACCGCCCACGCCTGGTCCATCATAGCGTCTAGCAACACATGGCCTTACGTGCCCCGTGCGTCTGACGCCTAGAGTTAGCCGTAACAGGAGCTCTAGAACTCACCATTCGCCCAAAAGCACTACCGTTTCCACAACAAACGCTATTATAAACTGATCTTTAGAAGTTCCCTCGGCGGCGCACGTTCGTCCCGCAGACGTCACTGACATGTTTTTGTAAGCACCCAATGGCGTAGCACGGACGATCTATGCATGCCATTAAGCACCCACGCAATACGCCTACTAAGGCCAGAGGACGCCCGTGACGTCCGCCTAGTAACGCCTCAATCACCCCACAGACGTCGTCGGCATATTTTTGCAAGAGCACAACGGCGTAGCACGGACGAGCCAGGAATGCCATCAAGCGCCCATGCAACACGCCTACTAAGACCACAGGACACCCCTGAAGTCCTCCTGCTTTCGCTTCAGTTGCCCCGCACACGTTGCTGGCATGTTTTCGTTGACGCCCAACGGCGTAGCACAGACGATCCATGCATGCCGTTAAGCGCCCATGCAGCACGCCTACTAAGCCCACAGGACGCCCATGACGTCCGCCTGCCACCGCCTCAAATGCCCCGCAGACGTCGCGGGCGTGTTTTTGTAAAAGCCCAACAGCGTAGCACGGACGAGCCATGCATGCCGTCAAGTGCCCACGCAGCACGCCTACTAAGCCCACAGGACGCCCTCGACGTCCGCCTGCCTTTGCCTCAGCCGCCCCGCAAACGTCGCTAGCATGTTTTTGTAGACGCGCAATGACGTAGCACGGACGAGCCATGCATGCCGTCAAGCGCCCACGTAACACGCCTACTAAGCCCACAGGACGCACTTGACGTCCGCTTGCATTTGCCTCACTCTACCCATCGACGTCGCCGATGTGTTTTTATAAACACCTAAAGGAGTAGCATGGACAAGCCATGCATGCCTTCAAGCGCCCACGCAGCATGCCTCCTAAGCCCACGGGACGCCTATGCCGTCTGCCTGCCTGCGCCTAAGTCTGCCTCCTACACCTCTACCCCCCAAATATGCATGTTATAAGGTACAAACACACATCAGCTTTCATAATTGACTTTAATATATATAACACAATATTTTTCAACAATTTTTTTAAACTTTTAATTTTTATTTTTTTCAAAAATTCTAAAAAATTAGTAATAAATTAATAAAAAATAGGGAAAATATTGAAAAAATATGAAATCAACTCTAACAATTCACAAATAAATATGGGAACCTTAAAATAAAAAAATTAATAAATTTTATTTTTTAAAAAGTGACGTAAAAAATAAAAAAGCGTAAATTTTTTTTATAAAATATTGATCAAAAGTTGGAGAAAGACGAAAATGCTTTAAAAAACTTCTAAACATCTTAAATTAACAATAGGATATATATTTGCACAAATAAAAGATGTTTTAATATCGTACGAACCATAGAAGTAATGAAAATGATAAAGAGCCACGTTAGGCGGAAACGTTAGAGAATAGATAATCGAAAGTAAATGAATATGTTTGTTATGCATGGAGGTTGTTTCAAAATCCTTTGATTTTTGTACGGCATAAACATCCGCATGATTTGTTTAGAACTCGAACAATATTGCACAAGCAACGAGCGATGCGGGTAGGCCACGGCCGACCGTTGTGCGCAGGCACGTTCGACGATGGCCGATCGTTTGTGCTGTCCAAGAGCTATGATGGCATGCCACGCCCGACGACGACCGACCATCTATGTTGATCCAAGGGCGATGATGACATGCCACGCCCGACGGCGTCCGATCGTGTATGCTGTCCAAGTGATATGATTCACGCCCGACGACGGCCGACCGTCTGTGCTGTCCAAAGGCGATGATGGCATGCCACGCCTGTCGTCGTCCGACTGTGTGTGCTGTCCAAGGGATATGATGGCATGCCACGACCGACGACGGCCGGCCGTCTATGCTGTCCAAAGGCGATGATGGCATTCCACGCCCGACGCCGTCTGACCGTGTGTGCTGTCCAAGGGCTATAATGGATGCCATGCCCGACGACGGAAGAACGTCTGTGTCATTCAAGGGAGATGATGGCATGCGACACCGGACGCTGTCCGACCGTCTGTGCTGCCCAAGGGCGATGATGGCATGCCATGCCTGACGTCGTCCGACTGTCTGTGCTGCCCAAAGGAGATGATGGCATGCTACGCCCGACGTTGTTCGACCGTGCTTGCCGTCCACGGAGATGATGGCATGCCATCCCTGACGTCGTCAGACTGTGTCAGCTAGTCCAAAGGCGATGATTGCATGCCACACCCGACGTCGTTCGACCGTGTGTGCTGCCCAAAGGCGATGATGGCATGCCACGCTCGACGTCGTTCAATCGTGTGTGCTGCCCAAAGGGTATGATGGCATGCCACGCCCGACGTCGTTCGACCATCTATGCTGCCCAAAGGCGATGATGGCATTCAACGCCCGACGTCGTTCGACGGTGTGTGTGCCCAAAGGCGATGATGGCATGCCACGCCCGATGCTGTCCGAACGTCTGTGCTTCCCAAAGGCGATGATGGCTTGCCACCCCCGACGTTGTTCAACCATGTTTGCCTTCCAAGGGCGATGATGGTATGCCATGCCCGATGCCGTCCGACTATGTCAGCTAGTTCAAAGGCGATGATGGCATGCAACGCCGACGTCATTCGACCATGTGTACTGTCCAAAATAGATGATTGAATGCCACGCTAGACGTCGTTCGGCCATGTGTGCTGCCAAAAGGCGATGATGGCATGCCACGCCCGACGTCGTTCAACGGTGTGTGCTCTCCAAAGGCGGTGATGGCATGTCATGCCTAACGTCGTTTGACCGTTTTTGTTGTCTAAGGGCTATGATGGCATGCCTCGCCATACATTGTTCGACCGTTTGTGTTGCCCAAAGACAATGATGGCATGCCACGCCTGACGTCGTCCTACCGTGTGTGCTATCCAATGTCATGCCACGCCCGACGTTGCCGACCGTGTGTGTTGTCTAAGGTCGGTGATGTCATGCCACGCCTGACGTTGATGATCGTGTGTGCAGTCCAAGGGTGGTGATGTCATGCCACGCCCGATGTTGCCAACAGTGTGTGCTGTCCAAGGGCGGTAATGTCATGCCACGCCCGACGTTGCCAACCGTGTGTGCAGTCCAAGGGCGGTGCTGTCATGCCACGCCTGATGTTGCCTCCGTGTGTGTAGTCCAAGGGCGGTGATGTCATCATGCCACGCACGACGTTTCCGACTGTGTGTGCTATCCAAGGGCGGTGATGTCATGCCACGCCCGACGTTGTTCGACCGTGTGTGCTTCCCAAAGAAGATGATGGCATGCCACGCCCGAAGTCATTCGACCGTGTGTGCTGCCCAAAGGCGATGATGGCATGCCACACTCGACGTCGTTTGACCGTGTGTGCTCCCCAAAAACGATGATTGCATGCCACGCCCGATGTCGTTCGACCATGTGTGCTGCCCAAAAGCGATTATGGCATGCCACGACCGAAGTCGTTCGACGGTGTGTGCTGCCCAAAGGCGATGATGGCATGCCACGCCCGATGCTGTCTAACCGTCTGTGCTACCCAAACGCGATGATGGCATGCCACGCCCGACGTCGTTCGACATGTTTGCCGTCCAAGGGCGATGATGACATGCCACGCCTGACGCTGTCCGACTGTGTCAGCTAGTCCAAAGGTGATGATGGCATGCAACGCGTGACGTCATTCGACCGTGTGTGTTGCCCAATGTAGATGATGGCATGCCACGCCAAACGTCGTTCAAGCATGTGTGTTGCCCAAAGGCGATGATGGCATGCCACACCTGATGTAGTTCGACCATGTGTGCTGTCCAATGGCGGTGATGGCATGCCACGCCCGACGTCGTTCGTCCGTGTGGGCTTCCCAAAGGCGATGATGGCATGCCACGCCTGACGTCGTCCTATCGTGTGTGCTATCCAAAGGCAGCGATGTCATGCCACGCCCGACGTTGCTGACCGTGTGTGTTGTCCAAGGGCGGTGATGTCATGCCACGCCCGATGTTGACGATCGTGTGGGCAGCCCAAGGGCGGTGATGTCATGTCACGCCTGACGTTGCCGACCGTATGAGCTGTCCAAGGGCAGTGATGTCATGCCACGCTCGACGTTACCAACCGAGTGTGCAGTCCAAGGGCGGTGATGTCATGACACGCCCGACGTTGCCGACCGTGTGTGCAGTTTAAGGGCGGTGATGTCATCATGCCACGCCCGATGTTGCCGGCCGTGTGTGTTGTACAAGGGCGGTGATGTCATGCCACACCTGACGTCGTCCGACCGTGTGTTCTTCCCAAAGGCGATGATGGCATGCCATGCTCGACGTCGTTCGACCGTATGTGCTGCCCAAAGGCGATGATGGCATGCCACGCCCGACATCGTTCGACCATGTGTGCTGTCCAAAGACGGTGATGGCATGTCATGCCTAACGTGGTTCGACCGTGTTTGCCGTCCAAGGCTATGATGGCATGCCACGCCCGACATCGTTCGACCGTTTGTGCTGCCCAAAGGCGATGATGGCATGCCACGCCTTACGTTGTTCGACCATTTTTGCCGTCCAAGGGCTATGATGGTATGCCACACCCGACGTCGTTCGACCGTGCGTTCTGCCCAAAGGCGATGATGTCTTGCCACGCCCGACGTTGCCGACCGTGTTTGTTGTCCAAGGGAGGAGATGTCATGCCACGCCCAACGTTGCCGACCGTGTGTGCAATCCAAGGGCGGTGATGTTATGCCACGCCCGACGTTGCCGACCGTGTTTGCTGTTCAAGGGCAGTGATGTCATGCCACACCCGACGTTGCCGACCGTGTGTGTAGTCCAAGGGAGGTGATGTCATGCCACGCCCGAAGTTGCCGACTCTGTGTGCTGTCCAAGGGTGGTGATGTCATGCCATGCCTGACGTCGTCCGACCGTGCGTGCTGCCCAAAGGCAGTGATGTTATGCCACACCTGATGTCGTTCGATCGTGTTTGCCATCCAAGGGCATATTTTGCAGTCCACGCCCGTTCTGCGCAGGCCTTGGCAGATGCTGCCTGGCCGCGGACGTGCTGCTTACGCACCTCTCATTTGAAAATTTAGAAATGATTGGATTTGATTTTGGGAGAGGGGGAGTGTGGGAGGACGAATCGGAGCGACAAAGGGCTGAATCTCAGTGGATCGTGGCAGCAAGGCCACTCTGCCACTTACAATACCCCTTTGCGTATTAAAGACGGTCACCGCGATGCTTCTGTCGTGGCGACTTAGCCAATGACACGTTCCATGGGGGCCATAGGCCCCTACTGCGGGTCGAAAAGCGGATGGTGGGCTCATGAGTCGCTTCTATCTCGGATTCTGACTTTGAGGCGTTCAGTCATAACCCAATACACGGTAGCTTTGCGCCACTGGCTTTTCAACCAAGCGTGACGGCCAATTGTGTAAATCAATGGTTTCTCTCCTACTAGATTGAATTACTATTGCGACACTGTCATTAGTAGGGTAAAACTAACGTGTCTCACGACGGTCTAAACCCAGCTCACGTTCCCTATTAATGGGTGAACAATCCAACACTTGGTGAATTCTGCTTCACAATGATAGGAAGAGCCGACATCGAAGGATCAAAAAGAAATGTCGCTATGAACGCTTGGCTGCCACAAACCAGTTATCCCTGTGGTAATTTTTCTGACACCTCTAGCTTCGAATTCTGAAAGTCTAAAGGATTGTTAGGCCACGCTTTCACGGTTCGTAATCGTACAGGAAATCAGAATCAAACGAGCTTTTACCCTTATGTTCTTGTTGAGCTCATATTAGGACACATGCGTTATCTTTTAACAGATGTGCCGCCCCAGCTAAACTCCCCACCAGACAATGTCTTCTGCCCGGATCGGTCCGTAAAGCGAGCTTTGGGTCCAAAAAGAGGGGAAGTGCCCCGCTTCCGATTCACAGAATAAGTAAAATAACGTTGAAAGTAGTGATATTTCACTTTTGCCTTTCGTCTCCCACTTATACTACACCTCTCAAGTCATTTCACAAAGTCGGACTAGTGTCAAGCTCAATAAGGTCTTCTTTCCCCGCTGATTCTGCCAAGCCTATTCCCTTGGTTGTGGTTTCGCTGGATAGTAGACAGGGACAGTGGGAATCTCATTAATCCATTCATACGTGTCACTAATTAGATGATGAGGCATTTGGCTACCTTAAGAGAGTCAAAGTTACTCCCGCCATTTACGCACGGTTGGTTAAATTTCTTCACTTTGACATTCAGAGCAGAGGGAAGAAATCACATTGCGTAAACATCCGTTGGGACCATCGCAATGCTTTATTTTAAGTAAACAGTCGGATTCCCCTTGTCCGTACCAGTTCAGAGTTGGCTGTTCGACGCCCAGGAAGGCCCTCGAAGGAACCGTTCCCAGTCCGTCCCCCAGCCGGCACGCAGTAACCCGTTCTCGCCGCGGGAGCAGCTAGAGCAGTCCACCGACAGCTGACAGGGTCGTAACTGGGACCCCCGTGCCCAGCACTCAAAGCCAATCCTTTTCCCGAAGTTACGGATCCATTTTTCTGACTTCCCTTGCCTACATTGTTCCATCAACCAGAGGATGTTCACCTTGGAGACCTGATGCGGTTATGAGTACGACCAGGCGTGGACGATATTCGGTCCTCTGGATTTTTAAGGGCCACCAGGAGCGCACCGGACACCACGTGACGTGTGGTGCTCTTCCACCCGCTGGACCCTACCTCCGGCTGAGTCGATTCCAGGGTGGGCAGGCTGTTAAACAGACAAGATAACTCTTCCCGAGGCTCCCGCCGACGTCTCCAGACTTTGTAACGTTGCTGTCAATCACCACGTCCTGGTTTAGGAACTTTAACCCGATTCCCTTTCAGAGTACGCGCGAAATGCGCTATCTGTCAGGGTTCCCCCGACCGTTAAGATCGACTAACCCATGTGCAAGTGCCCTTCACATTGAACCTTTCCTCTCTTTTGCCTTAAAGGTTCTCATTTGAATAATTGTTACTACCACCAAGATCTGCACCGACTGCCGCTCCGCCCAGGCTCGCGCCCAAGGTTTTGCAGCGACCGCCGCGCCCTCCTACTCATCTGGGCGTGGCACTTTCCCCGATGGTCAGGTGTAGGTCGCGCGCTTAAGCGCCATCCATTTTCGAGGCTAGTTGATTCGGCAGGTGAGTTGTTACACACTCCTTAGCGGATTTCGACTTCCATGACTACTGTCTTACTATCTTAATCGACCAAAACCCTTTGTGGGATCTAGGTTAGCACGCAGTTTGGCACCGTAACCTGACTTTCGGTTCATCCCGCATCGCTAGTTCTGCTTACCAAAAATGGCCAACTAGGAGCTCTTGATTTCGTGGCGCGGCTCAACAAAGCAGCCGCACCGTCCTACATATTTAAAGCTTGAGAATAGGTCGAGGGCGTTGCTCCCCAGAGGCCTCCAATCATTGGCTTTACCGGATAGAACTTGCACGCGAGCTCCAGCTATCCTGAGGGAAACTTCGGAGGGAACCAGCTACTAGACAATTCGATTAGTGTTTCGCCCCTATACCCAAGTAAGATGAATGATTTGCACATAAGTATCGCTGCGGGCCTCAGAGTTTCCTCTAGCTTCGCCCCGCTCAGGCATAGTTCACCATCTTTTGGGTCTCGACAGGTATGCTCACACTCGAACCCTTCTCAAAAGATCAAGGTCGGTCGGCGGTGCACCTTTTTTTCCGACTTCCTTTGCCTACACTGTTCCAACGACTACCGGCTATTCACCTTGGATACCTGATGCGGTTATGAGTATGACCGGGCATGGACGAAATTCTGTCCTTCTAATTTTCAAGGGCCGCCGAGAGCGCACCGGACACCACACAACGTGCGGTGCTCTTCCAGCCGTTGGACCCTACCTCTGGTTGAGCCGATTCTAGGGTGGGCAGGCTGTTAAACAGAAAATATAACTCTTCCCAACGCTCTTGCCGACGTCTCCGGACTTACTAACATTTCCATCAGCCGCCACGTCTCGGTTCAGGAATTTTAATCCGATTCCCTTTCGGAGTACGCACGAAACGCGCTATCTATCAGGGTTCCCCCGAACCTTAGGATCGACTAATCCATGTGCAAGTTCCGTTAACATGGAGCCTTTCCCCTTTTTTGCCTTCAAAGTTCTCATTTGAATATTTGCTACTACCACCAGGATCTGCACCGACGGCCGCTCCGCCCAGGCTCGCATCCAAGGTTTTGCAGCGACCACCGCGCCCTCCTACTCATTGGGGCGTGGCACTTGCCCCGACGGTCGGGTGTAGGTCGCGCGCTTAAGCGCCATCCATTTTCGGGGCTACTTAATTCGGAGGTGAGTTGTTACACACTCCATAGCGGATTTCGACTTCCATGACCACCGTCCTGCTGCCTTATTTGACCAAAACCCTTTGTGGGATCTAGGTAAGCGCGTAGTTTGGCACCGTAACCCGGCTTCCGGTTCATCCTGCATCGCCAGTTTTTCTTACAAAAAATGGCCCACTTGCAGCTCTTGATTTCGTGGCACGGCACAACAAAGCAGCCGTGACGTCCTACCTATTTAAAGTTTTAGAATAGTTCAAAGGATTTGCGCCCCCGAGGCCTATAATCATTGGATTTACTCAATAGAACTCGCACGCGAGCTCCAGCTATCCAGAGGGAAACTTCGGAGGGAACCAGCAACTAGACGGTTCGATTAGTCTTTCGCCCCTATACCCAAGTCAGACGAATGATTTGCACGTCAGTATCGCCGCGGGCCTCAACCAGAGTTTCCTCTGGCTTCGTCCCGTTGAGGCATAGTTCACCATCTTTTGTGTCGCAACAGGTATGCTCACACTCGAACTCTTCTCAGAAGATCAAGGTCGGTCGGTGGTGTACCACTCAGGGGGATCCCACCAATCTGCTTCCTTGCGCCTTACGAGTTTACTCGTCTGTTGACTCGCACATATGTTAGACT
>CM067870.1:16846171-16856171 GCA_034621305.1 Solanum pimpinellifolium | reverse complement strand
GGGAAGGGAACATGCCAAGACTGATTAGAATTTTTCAAGGAAGAGTAGTACTAAAATCAGGTATAAGCCCGAGTTTAAGAAGGGACTCTCCCACAGAAGGGAGTCAAGTTCGTCCAAGGATCGCTATGACAGGGATTCCAAGCCCAGAGTTAAGAGTAGGAAGTGTATCAAACATCATGGAGGAGAGTGTATGAGGGGCTCTAATGCTTGTTTGATTTGTAGAGAACCGGGTCACATGGTGAAGAATTGTCCGAATAGGAGAAGTCAAGAACAAGGGAAGGAGAGAGTTCAACCTAATGGTCCAAGTGAAGAGGCTCTAAGGATGCAACAATTCATCGCACTCAAGTCTAGGGGTGTAGGGGAAGGCACCTCTAGTGAAGTCTCAGGTGCGTAGTCTTAATTAGTCTTTCACGTATTTGACTGTGTATGGTGTTTATGCACAAATACGAAGTTAATATGTTTGATTCATCATGTTGGTTGCTGATTTATATTAAGTACATGTTTACCTATGTTGTATGCTTCAATGAGACTAGTTGAGGAAAGAGTTCCTTAGTCTATTAATGTAAAGCTACTAGTAGGTCAAAAGAATGTGCAACATCATGTTTGTATTTGAATAAGCTATTCACCAGTGGGGAGCATTGAATTATCTATGTATTCATACATTCTATAGATGACTTACTTATTGATAGAAATAATAGTGTCATTCGTGGACGAATGTTTCTAAGGGGGGTATAATGTAAGAACCCTAAAAATTGATATGCTAAGTAATGGTTAATGTGTCTAGAATGCCAACGATTAGAACGGGTTCACACGGATTGATGCGCGTGAAATCAGACCTCTGAACCGTTGCTACATCAAATCCAACTAACTTGGAGAGTTATTAGAGCCACAAAAGGTTGGGTCCAACCATATATGACTCTCGAACACGAATATTTACTCGAAGGAGTCTTTACCGGACTTAAAAAAAGGAAATCTTAGGTTTGGAGGGTATAGGGTTATATTGTCTTTTCCAAGGATAAGGGCAGCATAGTATTTACCCTAAATATATAATTAATTATTTAATTAATAATGTGGACGGACATTATGGGGAGAGAGGGCCGGAATTGGCTCTTGAAGTTAAGTCTTGCTCCACTCGGGTTCGAACCTAGGTGGAAGCAATCAATGAAATTGTTTTTAATTTATGTTGGTAAATTAACGTAATGAATTTACATTTATTAGTTATTATATTATTTAAAATAAAAGGAAATCATATTTTTTGTAATTAAATAAAACTTCATTTGACTAACTCTAAACTAGACTCATAAGCCTAAGAAAAGTTTCTCTACCACGCTCATCTCTCTCTCTCTCACGTCTCTATCACTCTCACTCACGATTTTCTCTGCAAAATAACATACAAAAAAAGGAGGTAAACCAAAGTTATTCACACTTTAAGAACTCACTACAAAAATCATAAACAAACAACTAATCAAACACGTTAGGCAAAGATAGGGTTTTATCGCCAAGTAATCAAACACGTTAGGAAAATTTTGAAAAATAAAAAATAAATTAATAAAAATAGGGAAAATATCAAAAAAATATGGAAAGTAGATGAATATGTTTGTTATGCATAGAGCTTGTTTAAAAATTCTTTGATTTATGTACGGCGTGAACAACTGCATGTTTTGTTTAGACCTCTAAAAATGTTGCACAAGCCTTGACCGATGCGAGCAGGCCACGGCCGACCGTTGTGTGCGGGCACGTCCGATGACGACCGACTATTTGTGCTGTCCAAGGGCTATGATAGCATGCCACGCCCGACGACGGCCGACCGTGTGTGCTGGTCCAAGGGCGAAAATGGCATGCCAGGCCCGATGCCGTACGATATTGTGTGCTATCCAAGGGCTATGATAGAATGCCACGCCCGACGACGGCCGACCTCCTGTGTTGTCCAAAGGCAATAATGGCATGCCATGCCCGATGTCCTCCGACCGTGTGTGCTGTCCAAGGGCTATGATAGCATGCACGCCCAACGATAGCCGACCGTCTATGCTATCCAAAGGCAATGATTGCATGCCACGTCCGACGTTGGTCGACCGTGTGTGCTGTCAAGGGGCTATTATAGCATGCCACGCTCGACGATGGCCGACCGTCTATGCTATCCAAGGGGGATGATGTCATGCCACACCTGACGACGTCCGACTTTCTATGCTACCCAAAGCGATGATGCCATGCCACGCCCGACGTCGTTCGACCATGTTTGCCGTCCAAGGGCGATGATGGCATGCAACGCCCTACACCGTCTGACTGTGTCAGGTAGTCTAAAGGCGATGATGGAATGCCACGCCCGACGTCGTTCGACCGTATGTGCTACCCAAAGGCGTTGATGGCATGCCACGTCCAACGTTGTTTGACCGTGTATGCTGCCCAAAGGCAATGATGGAATGGCACACCCGACGTTGTTCGACCATGTGTGCTGCCCAAAGGCGATGATGGCATGCCACACCCGAATTTTTTCGACTGTGTGTGCTGCCCAAAGGCGATGATGGCATGCCACGCCCAACGTCGTCTGACCATGTGTGCTGTCCAAAGACGGCGATGTCATGCCACGCCCAACGTTGTCGACCGTGTGTAATGTCAAAGGGCGATGATATCATACCACGCCTGACGTTCCCGACCGTGTGTGCAGTCCCAGGGCGGTGATGTCATGCCATGGTCGACGTTACCGACTGTGTGTGTCGTCCAAGGGCGATGATGGCATGCCACGCCCGACGCCGTCTGACTCTGTCAGCTAGTCCAAAGGCAATGATGGCATGCCACGCCCGACATCTTTCGACTGTGTGTGCTGCCTAAAAGCGATGATGGCATGCCACGCCCGACGTCGTTCGATCGTGTGTGCTGCCCAAAGGCGATGATGGCATGCTACGCCCAACGTCGTCAGACCGTGTGTGCTGTCCAAAGGCGGCGATGTCATGCCACGCCCAACGTTGTCGACCGTTTGTGCTGTCCAAGGGCGGTGATGTCATGCCACGCCTGACGTTGCCAACCGTGTGTGCAAACCAAGGGCGGTGATGTCATGCCACGCCCGACGTTGCCAACCGTGTGTGTTGTCCAAGGGAGGTAATGTCATGCCACGCCCGATGTTATCGATGTGTGTGCAGTCCAAGGGAGGTGATGTCATGCCACGCCCGACATTGCCGACCGTGTGTGCAGTTCATGGGCGGTGATGTCATCATGCCACGCCCGACGTTGCCGACTGTGTGTGTTGTCCAAGGGTGGTGATGTCATGCCAGGCCTGACGTCGTTCAACTGTGTGTGCTGCACAAAGGCGATGAATGCATGCCACGCCTGATGTCGTTTGACTGTTTGTGCTGCCCAAAGGCGATGAAGGCATGCCATGCCCGACGTCGTTTGAGCGTGTGTGCTGTCCAAAGGCGGTGATGGCATGTCACGCCAGACGTTGTTTGACCGTGTTTGTCGTCCAAGGGCTATGATGGCATGGCACGCCCGACGTCATTCGAACGTTTGTGCTGCCCAAGGGAGACGATGGCATGCCACGCCGGACGTCGTTCGACCGTGTTTGCTGTCCAAGGGCTATGATGGCATGCCACGCCCGACGTCGTTCGACCGTGTCTGCTTCCCAAAGGCAATGATAGCATGCGCCGCCCAACGTCATCCGACCGCGTGTGCTGTCCAAAGGCGGTGATGTTATGCAACGCCCGACGTTGCCGACCGTGTGTGCTGTCCAAGGACTGTGATGTCATGCCCAGCCCGACGTTGTCGGCCGTGTGTGCAGTCCAAGGGCAGTGATGTCATGCCACGCCTGACGTTGCCGACCGTGTGTGATGTCCAAGGGTGGTGATGTCATGCAACGCCCGATTTCACCGATCATGTGTGCAGTCCAACGGCGGTGATGTCATGTCACGCCCGACGTTGCCGACCGCGTGTGCTGTCCAAGGGCAATGATGTCATGTCACGCCCGACGTCGTCCGATCGCGCGTGCCTCCCAATGGCGGTGATGTCATACCACACCCAACGTCGTTCGACCGTGTTTGCCGTCCAAGGGCGTAATTTACAGTACACGCCCGTTCTGCGCAGCCTGGCCACGGACGTGCTGCGTACACAGATACATTTGCCTATTGAAATCTACTTTGGCCTTGATAATCGCACCCGACATCCCAAAAACCTTTTATAGTGACATGTCCTTAGTCCCTTAACATGTCATTAGGCTTGATAAATGAACTCAACGTCAGGAAAAACTTGTAATGGGGCTCAGAAGGTATAGCTCAACACTAAGCAGAAGACTAGTAAACTTCACGTGCCATGCTACTTCCGATACTTATATTTCAACACTTAGTTATTTTTTTCCCCTTCAAATCGGAGCAATCGAAGGATCAAAGAGGGCTGAATTCAAGGGGAGGGGGAGTGTGGGGGGACGAATCGTAGCGACAAAGGGCTGAATCTCAGTGGTTCGTGGAAGCAAGTCCACTCTGCCACTTACAATACCCCGTCGCGTATTTAAGTCGTCTGCAAAGGATTCTACCCGCTGCTCGATGGAAATTGTACTTTAAGGCGGTCACCGTGATGCTTCTGTCGTGGCAACTTAGCCAACGACACATGCCCTTGGGGGCCATAGGCCCCTACTGCGGGTCGGCAAGAGGACAGTGGGCACATGCGTCGCTTCTAGCCCGAATTCTGACTTAGAGGCGTTCAGTAGTAATCTAGCACACGGTAGCTTCGCGCAACTGGCTTTTCAACCACGCGCGATGGCCAATTGTGTGAATCAAATGTTCCTCTAGTACTAGGTTGATGTAATATTGCGACACTGTCATCAGTAGGGTAAAACTAACCTTTCTCATGACGGTCTAAACCCAGCTCATGTTCCCTATTGGTGGGTGAACAATCTAACACTTGGTGAATTCTGCTTCACAAGATAGGAAGAGCCGACATAGAAGGATCAAAAAGCAACGTCGCTATGAAAGCTTGGCTGCCATAAGACAGTTATCCCTGTGGTAACTTTTCTGACACCTCTAGCTTCAAATTCCAAAGGTCTAAAGAATCGTTAGGCCACGCTTTCACGGTTCATATTCATACTGGAAATACGAATCAAACGAGCTTTTACCCTTCCGTTTCACACGAGATTTCTATTCTTGTTGAGCTCATCTTAGGACACATGAGTTATCTTTTAACAGATGTGCCGCCCTAGCTAAACTCCCCACCTGACAATGTCTTCCACCCGGATCGGCCCGCGAAGCGAGCCTTGGGTCCAAAAAAAAGTGGCAGTGCTCCGCTTCCGATTCACGGAATAAGTAAAATAGCGTTAAAAGTAGTGGTATTTCACATTCTCCTTTCAGCTCCCACTTATACTACACCTCTCAAGTCATTTCACAAAGTCGGACGAGAGTCAAGATCAACAGGGTCTTCTTTCCCCACTAATTCTGCCAAGTCCTTTCCCTTATGGTTTTGTTTGATAGTAGACAGGGACAGTGGGAATCTCGTTAATCCATTCATGCGCGTCACTAATTAGATGACGAGGCATTTGGCTACCTTAAGAGATTCATAGTAACTCCCGCCGTTTACCCGCGCTTTGTTGAATTTCTTCACTTTGACATGCAAAGCACTGGGCAGAAATCACATTGCGTAAACATCCGTTAGGACCATCGCAATTCTTTGTTTTAGTTAAATAGTCAGATTCCCCTTGTCCGTACCAGTTCTGAGTTGGTTTTTTGACGCCCAGGGAAGGCCCATGAAGGAAACGTTCCCAGTCCGTCCCCTGGCTGGCACGCGGCGACCCACTCTCACCGTGGGAGAAGCTTGAGCAGTCCACCGACAGTCGACGGGTTCACGACTGGGACCCCTGTGCCCTGCCCTAAGAGCCAATCCTTTTTCCCAATGTTACAGATCAATTTTGCCGACTTCCCTTGCCTACATTGTTCCATCAACCAGAGGTTGTTCACCTTGGAGACCTGATGTGGTTATGAGTACGACCGGGCATGGATGACATTCGGTCCTCCGGATTTTAAAGGGCCGCCGAGAGTGCACAAGACATCACGTGACGTGCGGTGCTCTTCTATCCGCTGGACCCGACCTCCGGCTGAGTCGATTCCAGAGTGAGCAGGCTGTTAAAAAGAAAATATAAATCTTCCCGAGGCTCCCACCAACGTCTCCGGACTTCCTAACGTTGACGTCAATCACCACGTCTCGGTTTAGGAATTTTAACCTGATTCTCTTTCACAGTACGCTTGAAACGCGCTTTCTGTCGGGGTTCCCCGACCCATAGGATTGACTAAGCCATGTGCAAGTGCCGTTCACATGGAACATTTCCCCTTTTCCGCCTTCAAAGTTCTCATTTGAATATTTGCTACTACCACCAAGATCTGCACCGACAGCCGCTCCTCCCAGGCTCGCGCCCAAGGTTTTGCAGCGACCGCTGCGCCCTCCTACTCATCGGGGCCTGACACTTTCCCTGACAGTTGGGTGTAGGTCGAGCGCTTAAGCGCCATCCATTTTCGGGGTTAGTTGATCCGACAGGTGAGTTGTTACACACACCTTAGAGGATTTCGACTTCCATGACCACCGTCCTGCTGTCTTAATCGACTAACACCCTTTGTGGGATCTAGGTTAGGGCGTAGTTTGGCACCGTAACCCCAGCTTCCGGTTCATCGCTCATCGCCAGTTCTACTTACCACAAATTTCCCACTTGGAGCTCTAGATTTCGTGGCACGGCTCAACAAAGAAGTATCGCCGTCCTACCTATTTAAAGTTTGAGAATAGGTCGAGGGCGTTTGGCCCCCGAGGCCTCTAATCATTGGCTTTATCCGATAGAACTCGCACACGAGCTCCAGCTATCCTGAGGGAAACTTCAGAGGGAACCAGCTACAGGACGATTCGATTAGTCTTTCGCCCCTATTACCAAGTTAGACGAATGATTTGCACGATAGTATCGCTGCGGGCCTCCACCAGAGTTTCCTCTAGCTTCGCCCTACTAAGGCATAGTTCACCATCTTTTGGGTCCCGACAGCTATGCTCACACTTGAACCCTTCTCAGAAGATCAAGGTCGGTCGGCGGTGCACCCTTTTTGCCGTTATGAGTACGATCAAGCATGGACGGCATTCAGTCCTCCATATTTTCAAGGGCCACCGGGAGCGCACCGGACACCATGCGACGTGCGGTGCTCTTCCAGTCGCTGGACCCTACCTCCGGCTGAGCCGATTCCAGGGTGGGTAGGCTGTTAAACAGAAAAGATAACTCTTCCTGAGGCTCCCGCCGACGTCTCTGGACTTCCTAACGTTGCCGTCAACTGCCACGTCCCGGTTCAAGAATTTAAACCCGATTCCCTTTCAGAGTACGCGCGAAACGCGCTTTTTATGGGGGTTCCCCCAACCTTTAGGATCGTCTAACCCATGTGCAAGTGTCGTTCACATGGAACCTTTCCCTTATTCGGACCTCAAAGTTCTCATTTGAATATTTGCTACTACCTCCAAGATCTGCCCCGACGACCGCTCCGATCAGGCTCGCACCCAAGGTTTTACAGTGACCGCCGCGCCCTTCTACTCATCGGGGCATGGCACTTGCCCCGACGACCAAGTGAAGGTCGCACGCTTAAGCGCCAACCATTTTCGCGGCTAGTTGATTCGGCAGGTGAGTTTTCACACACTCCTTAGCGGATTTCGACTTCCATGACCACCGTCAAGCTGTCTTAATCGACCAACCCCCTTTGTGGGATCTAGGTTAATGCACAGTTTGACACCGTAACCCGGCTTCCGGTTCATCCCGCATCGCCAGTTCTATATACCAACAATGGCCCACTTGGAGCTCTTGATTCCGTGGCGCGGCTCAACAAAGCAGCCGCGCCGTCCTACCTATTTAGATTTTGATAATAGGTCGAGGGCGTTGCGCCCCTGAGGCCTCTAATATTTGGCTTTACCCTATAGAACTCGCATGCAAGCTCCAGCTATCCTGAGGGAAACAACGGAGGGAACCAGCTACTAGACGTTTCGATTAGTCTTTTGCCCCTATACCAAAGTCAGACGAATGATTTGCACGTCAGTATTTCTGCGGGCCTCCACCAGAGTTTCCTCTGGCTTCGCCCCGCTAAGGCATAGTTCACCATCTTTCGGGTCCCAACAGGTATGCTCACACTCAAACCCTTCTTAGAAGATCAAGGTCGGTCGACGGTGCACCCCTCAGGGGGATCTCACCAATCAACTTCCTAGCGCCTTACGGATTTACTCGCCCGTTGACTCACACACATGTCAGACTCCTTGGTCCGTATTTCAAGACGGGTCAAATTGGGAGCCCACAGGCCAGCATCCGGAGCGCGCATATGCCGAAGCACGCCAGAGGCGCGCGCTGCCTTCCACAATCGGGGAGATGGCATTCCACAGTCGTATCGATAGCCCGGGCTTTTTCCGCCCCTGCAATCCACGCTGTTCCACGAGTCGATCGGCGGACCGGCTGGTCACCGTTCCACATCAAATCGGGGTGCATCGCCAGCCCCCATCCGCTTCCCTCCTGACAATTTCAAGCACTCTTTGACTCTCATTTCAAAGTCCTTTTCATCTTTCCCTTGCGGTACTTGTCCGCTATCGGTCTCTCGCAAGTAATTAGCCTTGGACGGAATTCACTTCCCGCTTCGGGTTGCATTCCCAAACAACCCGACTCGTAGACAGCGCTTCGTGGTGCGACAGGATCCGGGCACGACGGGCTTTCACCCTCTCTGGTTCCCCTTTCCAGGGGACTTGGGCCCGGTCCGCCGCTGAGGACGCTTCTCCAAACTACAATTCAGATGATGGAGCCGCCCTATTCTAAGGCTGGGCTGTTCCCGGTTCACTCTCTGTTACTAGGGGAATCCTTCAAAGTTTCTTTTCCTTCGCTTATTTATATGCTTAAACTCAGTGGGTAATCCCGCCTGACCTGGGGTTGCGGTCGGAGCGCCTTGTGAGGCGCGGTGAAGGTCGAGGAGTCCGGACGTGCGACGGGCTGTAGCAGCGACAACAAGAGAGAGTTGACTTTCAACCACCACTTGACACGACGTCCGTCGACGTGGACTTACATTTAGGCCGGCCGCTGGCTCTGCGCGCATGAGAGGCCAGCGTTCGCCCACGTGCTAAGCCTTGCGGGGGGGCAACGCGACGCGTGACACCCAGGCAGACGTGCCTTCGTCCAAATGGCTTCAGGCGCAACTTGCGTTCAAGGACTCGATGGTTCATAGGATTTTGCAATTCACATCAAGTTGCGCATTTCACTACGTTCTTCATCGATGCGAGAGACGAGATATCCGTTGTCGAGAGTCGTTTGTGTTTACAGAGCAGCGTGCTTCCCCCAGCACGATCCGCGAATAGGGCGCGAGGGGAGGGCTGCCGATTGTAGTATTCCTTGGCGCTTTCCGTGCCGGGGTTCGTTGGTCGACCAAAGAGCTTGCGAACCTCGAGCGACGGGCGGGAGGTGCACGACGAGCAAGCACCGCCTCTAGTGTTTAATATGAGTTCACGGGTCATTTTGCTGTGCAAGATTCGACAATGATCTTTCCGCAAGTTAACCTACGAACACCTTGTTACGACTTCTCCTTCCTCTAAATGATAAGGTTCAATGGACTTCTCGCGACGTCGTGGGCAGCGAACCGCCCACGTCGCCGCGATCCGAACATTTTACTGGATCATTCAATCAGTAGGAGCGACGGGCGGTGTGTACAAAGGGCAGGGACGTAGTCTACACGAGCTAATGACCGCGCTTACTAGAAATTCCACGTTGAAGACCAACAATTGCAATGATCTATCCCCATCACGATGAAATTTCAAAGATTACCCGGGCCTATCGGCCAAGGCTATAAGCTCGTTGAATACATCAGTGTAGCGCGCGTGCGGCCCAAAATATCTAAGGGCATTACAGAGCTGTTATTGCCTCAAACTTCCGCGGTCTAAAAGGTCGTAGTACCTCTAAGAAGCTGGCCGTGAAGGGATACCTCTGCATAGCTAGTTAGTAGGCTGAGGTCTCGTTCGTTAAGTGAATTAATCGGACAAA
>CM067870.1:16771171-16843671 GCA_034621305.1 Solanum pimpinellifolium | reverse complement strand
CCATTAAGCGCCCACGCAGCACGCCTACTAAGCCCACCGGACGCCGGTGACTTCCGACTTGTAACACCTCGGTCGCCTCGTAGACGTCGTCAGCATGTTTTTGCAAGCGCCCCATGGCGTAGCATGGATGAGCCATGCATGCCATCAAGCGCCCACGCAGCACGCCTACTAAGATCACAGGACGCCCTTGACGTCCGCCTGCTTTCGCCTCAGTAGACCCGCAGACGTCGCTGGTATGTTTTTGTTGATGCCCAATGGCGTAGAATTGACGAGCCATGGATGTCGTCAAGCGCCCAAGCAGCACGCCTACTAAGCCCATAGGACGCCCAGGACGTTCGCCTGACACTGACCGAAACGCTCTGCAGACGTCGCAGGCGTGTTTTTGTAAATGCCCAACGACATAGCACGGACGAGCCATGTATGCCCTCAAGCGCCAACGCAGCATGCCTACTAATCCCACAGGACGCCCTCGACGTCCACCTGCCTTCGCCTCAGCCGCCCCGCAAACATCGCTAGCATGTTTTTATAGACGCCCAACGACGTAGCACGGACGAACCATGCATGCCGTCAAGCACCCACGCAGCACGCCTACTAAGCCCACAAGACGCCCTCGACGTCCGCCTTCCTTTCCTCACTCAACCCATTGACGTTGCCGACGTGTTTTTATAAGCACCCAACGACGTAGCACATACAAGCCATGCATGCCATCAAGCACTCACGCAGCACGCCTGCTAAGCCCACGGGACGCTTATGTCGTCCGCCTGCCTGCGACTCAGTCTGCCTCTAATACCTCTACCGCTCTTATATATTTCAAAAAAAGTTTTACCCATGTGACAGGAGTAGACATGGATTTTCCAGAGAATCATAATGGAAATGTACAACCCAAATATGCACGTTCTAAGGTACAAAAATACATCAGCTTTCATCAATGACTTTAATATATATATATAAAAATATTTTTGAACATTTTTTTTTCAAAAATTTCAAAGAATTAGTAATAAATTAATAAAAAATAGGGAAAATATCGAAAAAATACGAAATCAACTCCGAAAATTCACAAATAAATATGGGAACCTTAAAGTAAAAAATTTTAAAAAAATTATTTCTTAAAAAGAGACGTAAAAAATAAAAAAGGGTAAAAATAAATTATAAAATAATGATTAAAGTCGGAAAATACGGAAAATGCTCGAAAACACTTCTAAACCTGTTAAATTAATGATAAGATATATATTTGCACAAATAAAAGATGTTTCAATATCGTATGAACATTAAAAGTAATGAAAATGATGCGAAAGAGCCACGTTAGGCTGAAACGTTAGAGAATAGATAATGGAAAGTAGATGAATATTTTTGTTATGCATGGAGGTTGTTTCAAAATCGTTTGATTTATGTACGGCTTGAACATCTGCATGTTTTGTTTAGAACTCGAACAATGTCGCGCAAGCCACGACCGATGTGAAAGGCCACGGCCGACCGTTATGTGCAGGCACATCCGACGACGGCCGACCATTTGTGCTGTCCAAGGGCTATGATGGCATGACACGTCCGACGATGGCCGACCGTCTGTGCTGGTCCAAGGGTGATGATGACATGCCACGCCCGACACCGTCCGACCGTGTGTGCTGTCCTAGGGCTATTATGGCATGCCACGCCCGACGACGGCCGATCGTCTGTGCTGTCCAAAGGCGATGATGGCATGCCACGCCCGATGTATTCCAACCGTGTGTTCTGTCAAAGGGCTATGATAGCATGCCAGACCCGTTGACGGTCGACAGTCTGTGCTGTCCAAAGGGGATGATGGCATGCCACGCCCGACGCCGTCTGACCATGTGAGCTGTCCAAGCGCTATGATTGCATCCCACGCCCGACGACAACCTACCGTCTGTGATTTCCAAGGGCGATGATGGCATGCGACGCCGAACACCGTCCGACCGTCTTTGATGCCCAAGGGCGATGACATCTGTCTGTCTGTGGTGCCCAAAGGCGATGATGGCATGCCACACCCGACGTCATTCGACCGTGTTTGTCGTCCAAGGGAGATGATGGCATGCCACGCACGATGCCGTCCGACTGTTTCAGCTAGTCCAAAGGCGATGATGGCATGCCATTCCCGATGTCGTTCGACCGTACGTGCTACCCAAAGGCGATGATGGCATGCCACGCCCGACGTCGTTCAACCGTGTGTGCTGCCCAAACGCAATGATGGCATACCACGCCCGACGTTGTTCGACCGTGTGTGCTGCCCAAAGGCGATGATGGCATGCCATGCCCGACGTCGTTCGACGGTGTGTGCTGCCCAAAAGTGGTAATGGCATGCAACGCCCGACGCCGTGCGACCCTCTGTGCTGCCCAAAGGCGACGATAGCATGCCACGCCCGACGTTGTTCGATCGTGTTTGTCGTAGAAGGGTGATAATGGCATGCCATGTCCGACGCGGTCCGACTGTGTCTGCTAGTCTAAATGCGATGATGGCATGCCACGCCCGACGTCGTTTCACTGTGTATGCTGCCCAAAGTAGATGATGGCATGCCACGCCAAACTTCATTCGACCGTGTGTGTTGTCCAAAGGCGGTGATGGCATGTCACGCCTGACGTCGTTCGACCGTGTTTGCCGTTCAAGAGCTATGATGGCATGCCACACCCGACGTCGTTCGACCATGTGTGCTGCCCAAAGGTGATGATGGCATGCCACGCCCGACGTCGTCTGACCGTGTGTGCTTTCCAAAGGCGGCTATGTCATGCAACGTCCGACGTTGCCGACCGTGTGTGCTGTTCAAGGGCGGTGATGTCATGCCACGCCCGACGTTGCCGACCGTGTGTGCAGTCCAAGGGCGGTGATGTCATGCCACGCCCGACCTTGCCTACCGTGTGTGCTGTCCAAGGACGGTGATGTCACGCCACGCCCAACGTCGTCCCACCGTGCGTGCTTCCCAAGAACGGTGATGCCAGTCCACGCCCGGCGTCGTTCAAACGTGTTTGCCGTCCAAGGGCGTATTTTACAGTCCACGCCCGTTCTGTGAAGGCCCTAGGAGATGTCACCTGGCCGCGGACGTGCTGCGTACGCAGACCCATTTGCCCCTTGACATCTAACTTGGCTTTAATAATCGCATCCGACATTGTGAAAACCTCTTATAGTGACATGTCATTATTCCCTTAACATATCATTAGGCTTGATAAATGAACTCAACGTCATGAAAAAATAGCAATGGGGCTCAGAACGTATAGCTCAACACTAAGCGGCAGACTAGTTAACTTCACGTGCCATGATACTTCCGATAATTAAATTTCAACACTTAGTTATTTTTTCCCCTTCAAAGGACGCAGGCAGCACGCAAACCTCTCATTTTAAAATATAGAAATGATTGGATTTGATTTTGGGGAGGGGGTATGTGGGGGGACGAATCGGAGCGACAAAGCGCTGAATCTCAGTGGATCGTGGCAGCAAGGTCACTCTACCACTTACAATACCCCGTCGCGTATTTAAGTCGTCTGCAAAGGATTCTACCCGCCGCTTGATGGAAATTGTACTTCAAGGCGGTCACCGCGACGCTTCCGTCGCGGCGACTTATCCAACAACACGTGCCTTGGGGGCCATATGCCCCTACTACGGGTCGGCAGGCGGACGGCGGGCTCATGCATCGCTTTTAGCCCGGATTCTGACTTAGAGGCATTCAGTCATAATCCAGCACAGGGTAGCTTCGCGCTACTATCTTTTCAACCAAGCGCGATAGCCAATTGTTTGAATCAACGGTTCCTCTCGTACTAGGTTGAATTACTATTGTGACACTGTCATCAGTAGGGTAGAACTAACTTGTCTCACGACGGTCATAATCCAGCTCACGTTCCCTTTGGTGGGTGAACAATCAAACACTTGGTGAATTCTGCTTCACAATGATAGGAAGAGCCAACATCGAAGGATAAAAAAGCAACGTCGCTATGAATGCTTGGCTGCCACACGCCAGTTATCCCTGTGGCAACTTTTCTGACACCTCTAACTTCGAATTTTAAAGGTCTAAAGGATCGTTAGGCCACACTTTCACGATTCGTATTTGTATTGGAAATCAGAATCAAAAGAGCTTTTACCCTTCCGTTCCACACGATATTTATGTTCTTGTTGAGCTCTTCTTAGGTCACCTGCGTTATCTTTTAACAGATGTGCCTCCCCAGCCAAACTGCCCACTTGACAATGTCTTCCACCCGGATCGGCCCGCGAAGCGAGCCTTGGGTCCAAAAAGAGGGGCAGTGCCCCGCTTCCGATTCACGGAATAAGTAAAATAATGTTAAAACTAATGGTATTTCACTTTCGCCTTTCAGCTCCCACTTATACTACACCTCTCAAGTCATTTCACAAAGTCGGACTAGATTCAAGCTCAACAGGGTCTTCTTTCCCCGCTGATTCTTCCAAGCCCGTACACTTGGCTGTGGTTTCGCTGGATAGTAGACAGGGACAATGGGAATCTTATTAATCCATTCATGCGCGTCACTAATTAGATGACGAGGCATTTGGCTACCTTAAGAGAGTTATAGTTACTCCCGTCGTTTACCCGCGCTTGGTTGAATTTCTTCACTTTGACATTAAGAGCATAGGGAAGAAATCACATTGCTTAAACATCCGTTGGGACCATCGCAATGCTTTGTTTTAATTAAACAATCGGATTCCCCTTGTCCGTACGAGCTCTGAGTTGGCTGTTCGACGCCCGTGGAAAGCCCCTTAAGGAACCGTTCCCAGTCCGTCCCCCGGCCGGCACGCGGAGACCCGTTCTCATCGCGAGAGTAGCTCGAGCAGTCCACTGACAGCCGACGAGTTTGGTACTGAGACCCCCGTGCCCATCCCTAAGAGCCAATCCTTTTCCCAAAGTTACGGATCCATTTTTCCGACTTCCCTTGCCTACATTGTTCTATCAACCAGAGGTTTTTCACCTTGGAGACCTGATGTGGTTATGAGTATGACCGGGCGTGGACGACATTCGGTCCTCCAGATTTTCAAGGGCCGCCGGGAGCGCACTGGACACCACGCGACGTGCGATACTCTTCCAGCCGCTATACCCTACCTCTGGTTGAGCCGATTCCAGGGTGGGCAGGCTGTTAAATAGAAAAGATAACTCTTCCCGAGGCTCCCACCGACATCTCTGGACTTTCTAACGTTGCCGTCAATTGGCACATCCCGGTTCATGAATTTTAACCCAATTCCCTTTAAGAGTACGCACAAAACGTGCTATCTGTCAAGGTTCCTTCGACCGTCTGTGCTGTCCAAAGGCGATGATGGCATGCCACGCCCGACATTGTTCGACCGTGTTTGCCGTCCAAAGGCGGTGATGGCATGCCACGCTCGACGTCGTTCGACCGTGTTTGCTGCCCAAGGGCGATAATGGCATGCCACGCCCGATGACGTTTGACCGTGTGTGCTGCCCAAAGGCGAAGATGGCATGCCACGCCCGACGCCGTTTGATCGTGTGTGCTGCCCAACGCCAAGATGGCATGCCACGCCCGATGTCATTTGACGGTGTGTGGTGCCCCAAGCCGATGATAGTATGCCACCCCTGACACCGTTCGACCGTCTATGCTGCCCCAAGGCGATGATGGCATGCCACGCATAACGTCGTTCGACCGTGTTTGCCGTCCAAGGGCGATGATCGCATGCCACCTCCGATGTCGTCCGACTGTGTCATATAGTCCAAAGGCGATGATGACATGCCATGCCCGACGTCGTTCGACCGTGTGCGTTGCCCAAAGGCGATGATGCCATGCCACGCCCGACGTCCTTCAACTGTGTGTGCTTCCCAAAGGCGATAATGGCATGCCACGCACGACATCGGTCGACTGCTGCGGTGTCTAAAGGCAGTGATGGCATGTCACGCCTAACGTCGTTCGACCGTGTTTGTCGTCCAAGGGCTATGATGGCATGCCACGCTAGACGTTGTTCGACGGTTTGTGCTTCCCAAAGGTGATGATGGCATGCCACGCTTGACGTCGTTCGACCGTGTTTGCCGTCCAAGGGCTATGATGGCATGGCACGCCCGACGTCGTTCGACCGTGTGTGCTACAAAAAGGCAATGATGGCATGCCATGCCCGACGTCGTTCGACCGTGTGTGCTGTCCAAAGGCGATGATGGCATGTCACGCCTGACGTCGTTCGACCGTACTTGCCGTCCAACGACTATGATGGCATGCAACGCCCAATGTTGTTCGACCGTGTGTGCTGCCCAAAGGTGATGATGGAATGCCATGCACGACGTCGTTCGACCGTGTGTGCTGTCGAATGGAGATGATGGCATGCCACGCCCGACGTCATTCGACCGTGTGTGCTATCCAAAGGCGATGATGGCAGGTCACGCCTGACGTCGTTTGATCATGTTTGTCGTCCAAGGGATAAGATGGCATGCCACGCCCGACATCGTTCGACCGTGTGTGTTGCCCAAAGGCGATGATGGCATGCCACGCACTACGTCGTTCGACCGTGTGTGCTGCCGAGAGGCGACGATGGCATGCCACGCCCGACGTCGTTCTACCGTGTGTGCTGTCCAAAGGCGGTGATGGCATGTCACGCTTGACGTCGTTCAACCGTGTTTGTCGTCCAAGGGCTATGATGTCATGCCACACCCGACGTTGACGACCATGTGTGAAGTTTAAGGGTGGTGATGTCATGCCACGCTCGACATTGCCGACCGTGTGTGCTGTCCAAGGGCGGTGATGTAATGCCACGCCTGACGTTGTCGACCGTGTGCGCTGCCCAAAGGCGATGATGGCATGCCACGCCCGACGTTGTTCGACCGTTTGTGCTATCCAAAGGCGGTGATGGCATGTTACGCCTGACGTCGTTCGACCGTGTTTGCCGCCCAAGGGCTGTGATGACATGCCACGCCCGACGTCGTTGGGCCGTTTGTGCTGCCCAAAGGCGATGATGGTGTGCCACGCCTGACGTCGTTTGACCGTGTTTGCTGTCCAAGGGCTATGATGGCATGCCATGCCCGATGTCGTTCGACCGTGTGTGCTGCCCAAAGGCGAAGATGGTATGCCACGCCCGACGCCGTTTGATCGTGTGTGCTTCCTAACGCCAAGATGGCATGCCATGCCCGACGTCGTTCGAAGGTGTGTGCTGCCCCAAACCGATGATAATATGCAACGCCTGACATTGTTCGACCGTCTATGCTGCCCCAAGGCGATGATGGCATGCCACGCATATCGTCGTTCGACCGTGTTTGCCGTCCGAGGGCGATGATCGCATGCCACCCCCGATGCCGTCCGACTGTGTCATATAGTCCAAAGGCGATGATGACATGCCACGCCCGACGTCGTTCGACCGTTTGTGTTGCCCAAAGGCGATGATGCCATGCCACGCCCGACGTCCTTCAACTGTGTGTGCTTCCCAAAGGCGATAATGGCATGCCACACCCGACATCGGTTGACTGCTGTGGTGTCTAAAGGCAGTGATGGCATGTCACGCCTAACGTTGTTCGACCGTGTTTGTCGTCCAAGGGCTATGATGGCATGCCACGCCAGACGTTGTTCGACGGTTTGTGCTTCCCAAAGGTGATGATGGCATGCCACGCTTGACGTCGTTCGACCGTGTTTGCCGTCCAAGGGCTATGATGGCATGGCACGCCCGACGTAGTTCGACCGTGTGTGCTACAAAAAGGCGATGATGGCATGCCATGCCCAACGTCGTTTGACCGTGTGTGCTGTCAAATGGCGACGATGGCATGCCTTGCCCGACGTCGTTCGATCGTGTGTGCTATCCAAAGGCGATGATGGCATGTCACGCCTGACGTCGTTCGACCGTACTTGCCGTCCAACGACTATGATGGCATGCCACGCCCAATGTTGTTCGACCGTGTGTGCTGCCCAAAGGTGATGATGGCATGCCACGCACGACGTTGTTCGACCGTGTGTGCTGTCGAATGGCGATGATGGCAAGCCACGCCCGACGTCATTCGACCGTGTATGCTATCCAAAGGCGATGATGGCAGGTCACGCCTGACTTCGTTTGATCATGTTTGTCGTCCAAGGGATAAGATAGCATGCCACGCCCGACATCGTTCGACCGTGTGTGCTGCCCAAAGGTGATGATGGCATGCCACGCATAACGTTGTTCGATCGTGTGTGCTGCCGAAAGGCGACGATGGCATGCCACGCCCGACGTCGTTCGACCGTGTGTGTTGTCCAAAGGCGGTGATGGCATGTCACACTTGACGTCGTTCGACCGTGTTTGTCGTCCAAGGGCTATGATGTCATGCCACACCCGACGTTGACGACCATGTGTGCAGTTTAAGGGTGGTGATGTCATGCCACGCTCGACATTGCCGACCGTGTGTGCTGTCCAAGGGCGGTGATGTCATGCCACGCCTGACGTTGCTGACCGTGTGCGCTGCCCAAAGGCGATGATGGCATGCCACGCCCGACGTTGTTCGGCCGTTTGTGCTGTCCAAAGGCGGTGATGGCATGTCACGCCTGACGTCGTTCGACCGTGTTTGCCGCCCAAGGGCTGTGATGACATGCCACGCCCGACGTCGTTGGGCCGTTTGTGCTGCCCAAAGGCGATGATGGCGTGCCACGCCTGACGTCGTTTGACCGTGTTTGCTGTCCAAGGGCTATGATGGCATGCCACGCCCGATGTCGTTCGACCGTGTGTGCTGCCCAAAGGCAATGATGGCATACCACGCCTTACGTCGTCCGACCATGTGTGCTGCCCAACGCCAAGATTGCATTCCACGCCCGACGTCGTTCGACGGTGTGTGCTGCCCCAAGCCGATGATAGTATGCCACGCCTGACACCGTTCGACCGTCTATGCTGCCCCAAGGCGATGATGGCATGCCACGCATGACGTCGTTCGACCGTGTTTGCCGTCCAAGGGCGATGATCGCATGCCACCCCCGATGCCGTCCGATGTGTCATATAGTCCAAAGGCGATGATGACATGCCACGCCCGACGTCTTTCGACCGTGTGTGTTGCCCAAAGGCGATGATGCCATGCCACGCCCGACGTCCTTCAACTGTGTGTGCTTCCCAAAGGCGATAATGGCATGCCACACCCGACATCGGTCAACTGCTGTGGTGTCTAAAGGCAGTGATGGCATGTCACGCCTAACGTCGTTCGACCGTGTTTGTTGTCCAAGGGCTATGATGGCATGCCACGCCAGACGTTGTTCGACGGTTTTTGCTTCCCAAAGGTGATGATGGCATGCCACGCTTGACGTCGTTCGATCGTGTTTGCCGTCCAAGGGCGATGATGGCATGCCACGCCTGACGTCGTTCGACCGTGTGTGCTACAAAAAGGCGATGATTGCATGCCATGCCCGACGTCGTTCGACCGTGTGTGCTGTCAAATAGCGACGATGGCATGCCATGCCCGACGTCGTTTGACCGTGTGTGCTATCCAAAGGCGATGATGGCATGTCACGCCTGACGTCGTTCGACCGTACTTGCCGTCCAACGACTATGATGGCATGCCACGCCCAATGTTGTTCGACCGTGTGTGCTGCCCAAAGGTGATGATGGTATGCCACGCACGACGTCGTTCGACCGTGTGTGCTGTCGAATGGCGATGATGGCATGCCACGCCCGACGTCATTCGACCTTGTGTGCTATCCAAAGGCGATGATGGCAGGTCACGCCTGACGTCGTTTGATCATGTTTGTCGTCCAAGGGATAAGATGACATGCCACGCCCGACATCGTTCGACTGTGTGTGCTGCCCAAAGGCGATGATGGCATGCCACGCACAACGTCGTTCGACCGTGTGTGCTGCCGAAAGGCGACGATGGCATGCCACGCCCGACGTCGTTCGACCGTGTGTGCTGTCCAAAGGCGGTGATGGCATGTCACGCTTGACGTTGTTCGACCGTGTTTGTCGTCCAAGGGCTATGATGTCATGCCACACCCGATGTTGACGACTATGTGTGCAGTTTAAGGGTGGTGATGTCATGCCACGCTCGACATTGCCGACCGTGTGTGCTGTCCAATTGCGGTGATGTCATGCCACGCCTGACGTTGCCGACCATGTGCGCTGCCCAAAGGCGATGATGGCATGCCATGCCTGATGTTGTTCAACCGTTTGTGCTGTCCAAAGGCGGTGATGGCATGTCACGCCTGACGTCGTTCGACCGTGTTTGCCGCCCAAGGGCTGTGATGACATGCCACGCCCGACGTCGTTGGGCCGTTTGTGCTGCCCAAAGGCGATGATGGCGTGCCACGCCTGACGTCGTTTGACCGTGTTTGCTGTCCAAGGGCTATGATGGCATGCCACGCCCGATGTCGTTTGACCGTGTGTGCTGCCCAAAGGCAATGATGGCATACCACGCCTTACGTCGTCCGACCGTGTGTGCTTCCCAAAGGCGGCGATGTCATGCCACGCCCGATGTTTCCAACCGTGTGTGCTGTCCAAAGGCGGCGATGTCATGCCACGCCCTACGCTGCCCACCGTGTGTGCTGTCAAAGGTCAATGATAACATGCCACGCCCGATGCCGTCCGACCGTGTGTGCTGTCCAAGGGCGATGATGGCATGCCACGCCCGACGTCGTCCGATTGTATGTGCTGTCCAAGGGCTATAAAGGCATGCCACGCCTGATGACGGCCGACCGTCTATGCTGTCCAAAGGCGATGATGGCATGCTACGCCCGACGTGGTTCTACCGTGTTTGTCGTCCATGGGCGATGATGGCATGCCACGCCTGACGTCGATCGATCGTGTATTTTGTAAGGGCGATGATCGCATGACACGCTCAACGACGTTCGACCGTGTGTGCTGCCCAGAGGCGATGATGGCATACCACGCCCGACGTCAATCGATCGTGTGTACTTCCCAATCGAAGATGGCATGCCACGCCCGACGTCGTTCGACGGTGTGTGCTGCCCAAAGGCGATGATGACAAGCCACTCCCGACGTCGTCCGACCGTCTGTACTACCCAAAGGTGATGATGGCATGCCACGCTTGACGTCGTTCGACCGTGTTTGCCGTCTAAAGGCGATGATAGCATGCCACGCTTGACGCCGTCCGACTGAGTCAGATAGTCCAAAGGCGATAATGGCAGGCCACACCCGACGTCGTTCGGCCTTGTGTGCTACCCAAAGGCGGTGATGGCATGCCACGTCCGACGTCGTTCGACCATGTGTGCTGCCCAAAGGCGACGATGGCATGCCACGCCCGACGTCGTTCGACCGTGTGTGTTGTCCAAAGGAGGTGATGGCATGTCACGCCTGACGTTGTTCGATCGTGTTTTCCGTCCAAGGGCTATGATGGCATGCCACGCCTGACGTCATTCGATCGTTTGTGCTGCCCAAAGATGATGATGGCATGCCACGCTTGATGTCATTAAACCATGTTTGCAGTTATAGATCTATGATGGTATGATACGCCCAACGTCATTCGACTATGTGTGCTGCCCAAAGGAGATGATGGCATGCCACGCCCCACATCGTCCGACCGTGTGTGCTTTCCAAAGGCGGTGATGTCATGCCACGCCTGACGTTTCGAACCGTGTATGCTGTCCAAGGGCGGTGATGTCATGCCGCACCCGACATTGCCGACCATGTGTGCAGTCCAAGGGCGGTGATGTCACGCCACGCCCGGCGTTCCCGACAGTGTGTGCAGTCCAAGGTCTATGATGGCATGCCACACCCGACATCATTCAACCGTTTGTGCTGCCCAAAGGCGATGATAGCATGCCACGCCCCACGTTGTCCGACCGTGTGTGCAGTCTAAGGGCGGTGCTTTCATGCCACGCCCGACGTTGCTGACCGTGTGTGCTGTCTAAGGGCGGTGATGTCATGCCACGCCCGACGTTACCGACCGTGTGTGCAGTCCAAGGGCGGTGATGTCATCATGCCACGCCTGACGTTGCGGATCGTGTGTGCTTTCGAAGGGTGGTGATGTCATGCCACGCTCGACGTCGTCCGACCGTGTGTGCTACCCAAAGGTAATAATACAATGCCACAACCGACGTTGCCGACCGTTGGTGCTGTCAAAGGGCGGTGATGTCATGCCACGCCCGACGTTGTCCGACCGTGTGTGCTGCCCAAAGGCGATAATGGCATGCCACCCCCGACGTCATTCGACCGTGTTTGCCGTCCAAGGGCTACGATGTGATGCCACACCCGATGTTGCCGATCGTGTGTGCAGTCCAAGGGCGGTGATTTCATGCCCCGCTCGACGTTGCCGACCGTGTGTGTTGTCCAAGGGCGGGGATGTCATGCCACGCCCGACGTTGCCGACCGTGTATGCAGTCCAAGAAAGGTGATGTCATGTCACGCCCGACGTTGCCGACCGTGTGTGCAGTCCAAGAGCGGTGATGTCCTCATGCCATGCCCGACGTTGCCGACCGTGTGTGCTGTCAAAGGGCGGTGATGTCATGCCAAGCCCGACGTCGTCCGATCGTGTGTGCTGCCCAAAGGCGATGATGGCATGCCACGCCCGACGACGTTCTACCGTGTGTGCTGCCCAAAGGCGATGATGGCATGCCACGCCCGACGTCGTTCCACCGTGTCTGCTGTCCAAAGGCGGTGATGGCATGTCACGCCTTACGTCGTTCGATCGTGTTTGTCGTCCAAGGGCAATGATGGCATGCCACGCCCGTCGTTCGACTGTTTGTGCTTCCCAAAGGCAATGAAGGCATGCCACGCCTGACGTCATTCGACTGTGTTTGCTGTCCAAGGGCTATGATGGCTTGCCACACCCGACATCGTTCGATCGTGTGTGCTTCCAAAAGGCGATGATGGCATGCCACGCCCGACATCGTCCGACCGTGTGTGCTGTCCAAAGGCTGCGATGCCATGCCACGCCCGACGTTTCCAACCGTGTGTGCTATCGAAGGGCGATGATGACATGCCACCCCCGACGCCGTCCGACCGTGTGTGTTGTCCAAGGGCTACGATGGCATGCCACGCCCGACGACAGCCGACTATCTGTGCTGTCCAAAGGCGATGATGGCATGCCATGGCCGACATCGTTCGACCGTGTTTGCCGTCAAAGGGCGATGATGGCATGCCACGCCCGATGTCGTTCGACCGTGTGTGCTGCCCAAGGGCGTTGATGGCATGCCACGCCCGACAACGTTCGACCGTGTGTGCTTCCCAAAGGCGATGATGGCATGCCACTCCTGACGTCGTTTGGCCGTGTGTGCTGCCCAACGCCAAGATGGCATGCCACGCCCGACGCCGTCCGACCGTGTGTTCTGCCCAATGGCGATGATGGCTTGCCATGCCCGACGTCGTTCGACCGTGTTTGCCATCCAAGGGCGATGATGGCATGCCACGCCCGACGCCGTCCGACTGTGTCCGCTAGTCCAAAGGCAATGATGGCATGCCACGCCCGACGTCGTTCGAGCGTGTGTACTGCCCAAAGGAGATGATGGCATACCACGCCCGACGTCGTTCAACCGTGTGTGCTGCCCAAAGGGGATGATGGCATGCCACGCCCGACGTCGTTCGACTGTGTGTGCTAACTGTCACGCCTGAAATCGTTCAACCGTGTTTGCCATCAAAGGGCTATGATGGCATGCCACGCATGACGTCGTTCGACCGATTTTGCTGCCCAAAGGTGATGATGGCATGCCACGCTTGACGTCCTTCGATCGTGTTTGCCGTCCAAGGGCTATGATGGCATGCCACGCCCGACGTCCTTCGACTGTGTGTGCTGCCCAAAGGCGATGATGGCATGCCACGCCCCACGTCATCCGACCGTGTGTGCTGTCCAAAGGCGGCGATGTCATGCCACGCCCGACGTTTCCAACCGTGTGTGCTATCCAAGGGCGGTGATGTCATGCCACACCTGACGTTGCCAACCGTTTGTGCAGTCGAAGGGCGGTGATGTCATTCCACGCCTGATTTTGCCAATCGTGTGTGCAGTCCAAGGGCGGTGTTGTCATGCCACGCCCGACGTTGCAGACCGTGTGTGCTGTCCAAGGGCGGTGATGTCATGCCACGCCCGACATTGCCGACCGTGTGTGCAGTCCAAGGGCGGTGATGTCATCATGCCACGCCCGATGTTGCCGATCGTGTGTGCTGTCGAAGGGCGGTGAAGTCATGCCACGCTCGACGTCGTCCGACCGTGTGTGCTACCCAAAGGTGATAATGCCATGCCACAATCGACGTTGCCGACCATTTGTGCTGTCAAAGGGCGGTGATGTCATGCCACGCCCGACGTTGTCCGACCGTGTGTGCTGCCCAAAGGCGATAATGGCATGCCACACCCGACGTCGTTCGATCGTGTTTGCCGTCCAAGGGCTACGATGTCATGCCACACCCGACGTTGTCGATCGTGTGTGTAGTCCAAGGGCGGTGCTGACACGCCACGCTCGACGTTGCCGACTGTGTGCGCTGTCCAAGGGCGGTGATGTCATGCCACGCCCCACGTTGTCGACCGTGTGTGCAGTCCAAGGGCCGTGATGTCATGTCACGCCCGATGTTGCCGACCGTGTGTGCAGTCCAAGTGCGGTGATGTCATCATGCCATGCCCGACGTTGCCGACCGTGTGTGCTGTCAAAGGCCGGTGATGTCATTCCACGCCTGACGTCGTCCGACTTTGTGTGCTGCCCAAAGGCGATAATGGCATGCCACGCCCGACGACGTTCGACCGTGTGTGCTGCCCAAAGGCGATGATGGCATGCCACGCCCGACGTCGTTCCACTGTGTCTCCTGTCCAAATGCGGTGATGGCATGTCACGCCTGACGTCGTTCGATCGTGTTTGTCGTCCAAAGGCTATGATGGCATGCCACGCCCGTTGTCGTTCGACCATTTGTACTGCCCAAAGGCGATAAAGGCATGCCACGCCTGACGTCATTCGACCGTGTTTGCTGTCCAAGGGCTATGATGGCTTGCCACACCCGACTTCGTTCTATCGTGTGTGCTTCCCAAAGGTGATGATGGCATGCCAAGCCCGACGTCGTCCGACCGTGTGTGCTGTCCAAAGGCTGCGATGTCATGCCACGCCCGACGTTGCCAACTGTAAGCAATGATGACATGCCACGCCCGACGTCGTCGGGCCGTGTGTGTTGTCCAAGGGCTACAATGGCATGCCACGCCCGACGACGACCGACTGTCTGTGCTGTCCAAAGGTGATGATGGCATGCCACGGCCGACGTCGTTCGACCGTGTTTGTCGTTCAAGGGCGATGATGGCATGCCACGCCCGACGTCGTTCGATCGTGTGTGCTGCCCAAGGGTGATGATGGCATGCCACGCCCGACAACGTTCGACCGTGTGTGCTGCCCAAAGGCGATGATGGCATGCCACGCCTGACGTCGTTCGACCATGTGTGCTGCCCAATGCCAAGATGGCATGCCACGCCCCACGTCGTCCGACCGTCTGTGCTGCCCAAAGGAGATGATGGCTTGCCATGCCCGACGTCGTTCGACCGTGTTTGCCGTACAAGGGCGATGATGGCATGCCACGCCCGACGCCGTCCGACAGTGTCAGGTAGTCCAAAGGCAATGATGGCATGCCACGCCCGACGTCGTTCGACCGTGTGTGCTGCCCAAAGGCAATGATGGCATGCCACGCCCGACGTCGTTTTACCGTGTGTGCTGCCCAAAGGCGATGATGGCATGCCACGCCCGACGTCGTTCGACTGTGTGTGCTGTCTATCATGCCTGAAGTCGTTCATCCGTGTTTTCCGTCCAAGGGCTATGATGGCATTCCATGCATGACGTTGTTCGACCGTTTTTGCTGCCCAAAGGTGATGATGGCATGCCACGCTTGACATCGTTCAATCATGTTTGCCGTCCAAGGGCTATGATGGCATGCCACGCCCGACGTCCTTCGACTGTGTGTGCTTCCCAAAGGCGATGATGGCATGACACTCCCCACGTCGTTCGACCGTGTGTGCTGTCCAAAGGCGGCGATGTCATGCCACGCCCGACATTTCCAACCGTGTGTGCTGTCCAAGGGCGGTGATGTCATGCCACGCCAGACGTTGCCGACCGCTTATGCAGTCGAAGGGCGGTGATGTCATGCCACGCCCGACGTTGCCGACCGTGTGTGCAGTCCAAGGGCGGTGATGTCATGATGCCACCCCCGACGTTCCCGACCGTGTGTGCATTCCAAGGAAGTGATGTTATCCCACGCCCGATGTTGCTTACCTTGTGTGCTTTCCAAGGGCGGTGATGTCATGACACGCCCGACGTCGTTCAACCGTGTGTGCTGTCAAAGGGCAGTGATGGCATGTCATGCCTGACGTCGTTCGACCGTGTGTGCTGCCCAAAGGAGATGAATTCATGCCACGCCCGACGTTACCGACTGTTTGTGCTGCCCATAGGTGATGATGGCATGCGACGCTTGACGGCGTTCGACCGTGTGTGCTGCCCAAAGGCAATTATGGCATGCCATGCCCGATTTTGTTTGAGAGTGTGTACTGCCTAAAGGCGATGATGGCATGTCACACTTAGTAGCGCATTTCTCTACGTTCTTCATCGATGAAAGAGCCGAGATATCCATTGCCGAGAGTCATTTGTGTTTACAGAGCAGCACGCTTCCCCCCGCACAATCCGCGAATTGGGCGCGAGGGGGAGGGCTACCGATTGTAGTATTCCTTGGCGCTTTCCGCGCCGGGGTTCGTTGGTCGACCGAAGAGCTTGCGCGCATCGGGCGACGGGAGGGAGGCGCGCGACGAGCAAGCGCCACCCCCAATGTTTAAAACGAGTTCGCGGGTCGTTCTGCTGTGCAGGTTTCGACAATGATTCTTCCGCAGGTTCACCTATAAGGTCCAATGGACTTCTCGCGACGTCGAAGGCAGAGAATCGACCACGGCGCCGAGATTCGAACATTTCATTGGATCATTCAATCGGTAGAAGCGACGGGCAGAGTGTACAAAGGGCAGGGACGTAGTCAACGCGAGTTGATGACTCGCGCTTACAAGGAATTCCTCGTTGAAGACCAACAATTGCAATGATCTATCCCCATCACGATGAAATTTCAAAGATTACCCGGGCCTGTCGGCCAAGGCTATAAGCTCGTTGAATACATCCGTGTAGCGCGCGTGCGGCCAAGAACATCTTAGGGCATCACAGACCTTTTATTGCCTCAAATTTTTGCGGTCTAAAATGCCGTAGTCCCTCAAAGAAGATGTCCGCGAAGGGATACCCCGCATAGCTAGTTAGCAGGCTGAAGTCTCGTTCGTTAATGGAATTAACAAGACAAATCGATCCACCAACTATGAACGGCCATGCACCTTTACCCATAGAATCAAGAAAGAGCTTTCAGTCTGTCAATCCTTGCTATGTCTGGACCTGGTTAGTTTCCCCGTGTTGAGTCAAATTAATCCACAGGCTCCACTCCTCGTGGTGCCCTTCCGTCATTTCCTTTAAGTTTCAACCTTGCGACCATACCCCCGGAACCCAAAACTTTGATTTCTCATAAGGTGCCGTCAGAGTCCAAAAAGCAACATCCGCCGATCCCTGGTCGACATCGTTTATTGTTGAGACTAGGACGGTATCTGATCATCTTCGAGCCCCAAACTTTCGTTCTTGATTGATGAAAACATCCTTTGCAAATGCTTTCGCAGTTGTTCGTCTTTCATAAATCCATGAATTTCACCTCTCACTATGAAATACGAATGCCCCCGATTGTCCCTGTTAATCATTACTCCGATCCCGAAGGCCAACATAATAGGACCGAAATCCTATAATGTTATCCCATGCTAATGTATACAGAGCGTAGCGTCACGGACCTAGAGAATCTGACAAGACTCCGTGCGGCACTTGACAACTTACTCAGGATCTCGTGAGCTCAAGTCAGCCTTTCTACTCGGAATGCTAAGGGAATAAGAAGAAATACAAAGACAGAACTTTTGAAGAGAGGACTTGTATTTTATTATTCATTTGATGGATGATTTACAAATACAATGACTCTCCTATTTATACTACTCCCTAAGCCTAAGAAAATAAATGTTGCTATACAAGTCCCTAAGTACATGCACTCAATACATGTTCTACATTCCTAGAATATGTCTCTACCTCTTCCAAAAGGCTCCTAGAATTCTCTAGTCTACCCCTAGAATCTAGAAGGCTCTAGAGCCTTGCACAAGCCTCTCCAAGGCTTTTGGACCGCCTGTCCCCTTTGTATGCTGCGAACTTGGTGGAATGGTGGCGGGATGTCACAATCTCCCCCACCTAATGATGCGACGACTCCGTCGCATTGCGACTGTATCGGTGTCGAGTTTTGTCGTGCAATCATCAACTCACATACTGGGTCAATCCCCTCGAGTAGCCTCTTCAGCGATTGCCCGATGTTTCAAATTTCCTTCTTCTTAGGAGGCAAGTGCCTCGACGAGTTCTTTTTCATCACGGCAGTGTTCCTTCTTGGAACCCTCTTCGTGCGCGGTGGCAAGGACTTTTCAGCATCATTGTATTCACCTGAACTTGCAATGGTTGCTGCCGATGTTAACTTCACGTCAACCCTCTCAAGCTTCATGGCCGTCATCTTGATTTGTCCCTCCATCTTCTGTGCCTTTACCATGGGAACCATACATGTTCCTCCTTTCTCCATGATCATCTATTGTTGGAGATAAGGATCGATCACTGTATGGCACTGCTGGAAGAACTCCTGCCCAAGAATAATATCATAGATATCTATGGGAGCGACGAAGAACTTAGTTTTTCCTTGCCAGTCGCCTATCGTGATGCTCATTCCGTGCGAAACTCCATCCACAGGAGTTAGTGGTGCATTGACCGTCTTGAGTTGGATGTTGCTTGGACTATAACGCAACCCCAACCTCATTACTGCCGTCTTGGCCATAAGATTGTCCTCTGCACCAGTGTCGACCAACACACGAGCATATTTCCCATTGATCGTGATGTCGACACATTGAGCACATGCCTTAGACATCGAAATCCCTTGCTCTACATGCTTCGGCTTCGCTTGCCTTGGCGTCTTTGATGGTTGCTTGGTGAAAGCTCCGCATAGACTTAGCAACTATATACCTTGGCAACTTGTTTCCTCACCGTGTTGCAATAATCTCCGGATTTCTTGCCGTTGGACCTGTAGGTGTCACGCCTGTGAGGCCGTTGCTCCTTGCCTCGCCTCTTGGGTTGTGGCCGTTGCTCCTCTCCTTCGCCACAATCTTCCCCAATATCATCATGACTACCTTCCTCTTCATCCTCCTTGGCACTGTAAGACTTCTGCTGCTTGAAATCTGTCGAGGCTTCGGCATGCGTGATGGCTTCATCAATAGTCCCGACCTATCACCGCTCCGACTCTGTCCTGTCCCACTTTGCAGCCCATCCAGGAAGTGGAACAACATATCTTCATCCGTGAGGTTGGGAATCTGAAGCGTAAGGGTGGCGAACTCCCGCACATACGCGCGTATGCTGCCCTTTTGCTTTAACTCCCTAAAATTGAGCTTTGCTTCATAGATGACGTTGTTAGCGAAGAACGCCTTCTTAAACTCCTCGCGGAATAGCTCCCACATGTTCATAGTGCATGTCCACTACTTGTTGTCGGACTCTTTACGCCTCCACCATAGCATGGCCATGTGGGAAATATACAACACAGCCGTGTTGATCTTGTTCACATCACTTCGCACCCGATTACACTTGATGTAATTCTCTAAGTGCTATAGGAAATTCTCCACCTCCTGTGCGTTGCGGACGCCTTTGAACATAGGTGGCCTGGGAGACTCAACTCTAGCCTCCCTTTCCCGGTCAAGTGATATGGATCCACCAACCTCCCTGTCTTCCTTGAGTGCTTCCACTTCGGCCTTCAACGACTCAATCACGTCGAGTGCTTCCGTAAGCCTGAACTCTAAGGAAGTAATGGCCTCTTTCGTTTTAAACTCGGTCAGCTTGCATGCCTCCAACTCCTTTAGGATGTTGTCGTTCTTCTCAAGGGTGAAGTCTTCAAGGGTTTTGAATTTTCTGTCCGCCCCATTCAAGCGCCGGCCTAATATCTCAACGGTCTGCCTTGCCATTTCTACCATTGAAATAAACTTTTCTCCGGCAGTAACGTCTATGCAATCTTTGCCGCTCACTTCGTCACTTTCATCGACAATTGTGGGTAGGTGAGATGTTTGCACCTCGCTTGGTGTGGGATCGGCCAAAAATCCCTTCATTTCCCTTCTGTTGCTTCTTCCCTTTCTTATTCTTCTTTCCTCCATCCATGCGATGTTGGTGGTGCTTGCGCTGATAACGTCTCCTTCGTTCGTCATTCTCTTACGATCAACCTTCTCTGATACCTGTTGTCATGGACCTAGAGAATCTGACAAGAATCCATGCGACACTTGACAATACTCACGATTCTTTCACGATCTAGTAAGCTCAAGTCAACCTTTCTACTCAGAACACTAAGAGAATAAGAAGAAAGACAAAGACAAAACTTTGGAAGAGAGGACTTGTATTTTATTATTCACTTGATGGATGATTTACAAATACAATGACTCTCCTGTTTGTACTACTCCCTAAGCCTAAGAGTAAATAAATGCTGCTATAAAAGTCCCTAAGTACATGCACCCAATACATGTTCTACATTCCTAGAATATGTCTGTAGCTCTTCCAAAAAGCTCCTAGAATTCTCTAGTCTACCCCAAGAATCTAGAAGACTCTTGCACAAGCCTCTCCAAGGCTGTTGGACCACCTGCCCCCTTCGTATGATGCGAACTTGCTGGAAAGGTGGCGGGACGTCACACTAGGCTTGCTTTAAGCAATCTAATTTCGTTAAAGTAACAGCGTCGGAGGCACGACCCGGCCAAATAAGTCCAGGAGCGCATCACCAACAGAAGGGACAAGACGACCGGTGCACACATAGGGCGGACCGGCCGGCCCATCCCAAAGTCCAACTACGAGCTTTTCAATTGCAACAACTTAAATATACGCTATTGGAGCTGGAATTACCGCGTCTGCTAGCACCAGACTTGCCCTCCAATAAATCGTCGTTAAGGGATGTAGATTGTACTCATTCCAATTACCACACTTATAGAGCCCGGTATTGTTATTTATTGTCACTACCTCCCCGTGTCAGGATTGGGTAATTTGCGTGCCTGCTGCCTTCCTTGGGTGTGGTAGCCGTTTCTCAAGCTCCCTCTCCGGAATCGAACGCTAATTTTCTGTCACCCGTCACCACCATGGTAGGCTACTATCCTAACCATCAAAAGTTGATAGGGCAGAAATTTGAATGATGCGTCGCCGGCACGATGGCCGTGCGATCCGTTGAGTTATCATGAATCATCACAGCAACGGGCAGAGCCCGCGTCGACCTTTTATCTAATAAATGCATCTCTTTCAGAAGTCGGGGTTTGTTGCACGTATTAGCTCTAGAATTCCTACGGTTATCCGAGTAGTAGATACCATCAAAGAAACTATAACTGATTTAATGAGCCATTCACAGTTTCACAGTCTGAATTTGATCATACTTAAACATGCATGGGTTAATCTTTGAGACAAGCATATGACTACTGGAAAGATCAACCAAGTAGAATTCCTCAATAACGTCATGCACAGCATGATCCCGGCGCGCCCTTTCGGGTACGGTCTGGTCCAAGGTGAGCGCGACAGTCATTTGCAAGGAGCATTCGTTTTGGACTGATAGAAGTCGGTGAAGGCCCCATGCCCACTACGTCTACCGTATCCGAGAATTTGAGGCGCCACTCATGGACCACTCCATCGCACGACAAAGCGAGGGAAGGAGTGGGACGCGAGAGCTTCTTTTGGGTACACCCCATGCATGGGATGCGAGGGGAGAAAGGAGACCGTTTGCACGTGCAAAATGCCTGGGCATTAGGTATGCAGCCAGAAATCCGACATCCGACAAGCCTAGATTGTGCTTCATCCGTCGTCGAATTAGCATGCGAGTTAGGACGTCGCAGCTCGAAGCAGGGATCCAACTTAACCACACATGCCCAATACCACTCATGCGCCGTATGTGAATAGCTCTGTCAATGCACGCCTGACATCCACCCCGCCGCCCGACATGAAATCTCGTGCGACGACGCCGATGCCTTCTTTGCAAGGACAATGCTACACTTGCCGTTGCGCTCCTGCCCAAGGGAGTTGAGAAATTAATCACTGCAAAGATTGTTGGAGGAAGACCAAGGTTCACACAAGGGAACCACCCACGCCCGGTCCATCATAGCGTCAGGCCGCACATGGCCTTACGTGCCCTGTACGTGCGACGACTAGAGTTAGCCGTAAAAAGAACCCTAGAACTCACCACTCGCTTGAAAGCATTGTCATTTCCACACCAAACGCTATTATAAACTGATCTTGAGAAGTTCCCTCGGCGGCGCACGTTCACCCCGCAGACGTCGCTGGCAAGTTTTTCTAAGTGCCCAACGGTGTAGCACGGACGAGCCATGCATGCCATCAAGCGCCCACGCAACATGCCTACTAAGCCCACAGGACGCCCATGACGTCCGCCTTGTTATTCCTCGGTCGCCCCGCAGACGTCCTCGGCATGTTTTTGCAAGCGCACAACGGCGTAGCACGGACGAGCCATACATGCCATCAAGCACCCACGCAGCACGCCTTCTAAGCCCATAGGACGCCCTTGACGTCCGCCTGCTTTTGCTTCAATTGCCCCGCACACGTCGTTGGCATGTTTTTGTTGATGCCCTACGGCGTAGCACGGACAAGCCATGCATGCCGTCAAGCGCCCACGCAGCACGCCTACTAAGCCCACAGGACGCCCATGACGTCCGCCTGCCACCGCCTCAAACACCCCGCAGACGTCGCGGGCGTGTTTTTGTAAACGCCCAACGGCGTAGCACGGACGAGCCATGCATTCCATCAAGCGCCCATGCAGCACGCCTATTATGCCCACAGGACGCCATCGACGTCCGCCTCCCTTTGCCTCAGCCGCCCCGCAAACGTCGCTAGCATGTTTTTGTAGACGCCCAACGACGTAGCACGGACGAGCCATGCATGCAATCAAGCGCCCACGCAGCACGCCTACTAAGCCCACAGGACGCCCTCGACGTCCGCCTGCCTTTACTTCATTCGACCCATCGACGTCACCGACGTGTTTTTATAAACGTCCAACAGCGTAGCAGGGACTAGCAATGCATGCCATCAAGCGCCCACGCAGCATGCCTGCTAAGCCCACGGGACGGCTATGTCGTCTGCCTGCTTGAGCCTCAGTCTGCCTCCAACACCTCCACCCCCCTTATATATGCTTAAAAAAGTTTTACCCATGTGACAAGAGTAGACATGGATTTTCCAGAGAATCATAATGGAAATGTACAACCAAAATATGCACGTTCTAAGGTACAAACACACACCAGCTTTCATAAATGACTTCAATATATGTAATAAAATATTTTTCAACATTTTTTTTAATATTTATTTTTTTCAAAAATTCTGAAAAATTAGTAATAAATTAATAAAAAATAGGGAAAATATCGAAAAAATATGAAATCAACTCCGAAAATTCACAAATAAATATGGGAACTTTAAAATAAAAAATTAATTAATTTTATTTTTTAAAAGGGGACGTAAAAAATAAAAAAGTGTAAAAATAATTTATAAAATACTGAAAAAAGTCAGAAAAATATTGAAATGCTTGAAAAAACTTCTAAACATGTTAAATTAATGATAAGATATATATTTCCACAAATAAAAGATGTTTCAATATCGTAAGAACCGTAAAAATAATGAATATGATGCGAAAGAGCCATGTTAGGCAGAAACGTTAGAGAATAGTTAATGGAAAGTAGATAAATATGTTTGTTATGCATGGAAGTTGTTTCAAAATCCTTTGATTTATGTACGGCATGAACATCCTCATGTTTTGTTTAGAACTTGAACAATGTCGCGCAAGCCACGACCGATGCAGGCAGGCCACGGCCGACGTCGTCCGACCGTGTGTTCTGTCCAAGGGATATGATGGCATGCCATGCACGACGACGGCCGACAGTCTGTGCTTTCCAAAGGCGATGATGGCATGCCACACCCGACGTCGTCCAACTGTATGTGCTTTCCAAGGGCTATGATGGCATGCCACGCCCGAAGACGGCCGACCGTCTGTGTAGTCCAAGGGCGATGATGGCATGCGACGCCCGACGCCGTGCGACCGTCTGTGCTGTCCAAGGGCGTTGATGGCATGCCACGCCTGACGCCGTCTGAGTGTCTGTGTTGCGCAAAGGCGATGATGGCATGCCACGCCGATGAAGGCCGATTGTTTGTGCTGTCCAAAGGAGATGATTGCATGACACGCCCGACGCCGTCCGACCGTGTGTGCTGTCTAAGGGCCATGATGGCATGCCACGCCCGACGACGGCCGACCGTCTGTGCTGCCCAAAGGCGATGATGACATGCCACGCCCGACATCGTCCGACCGTGTGTACTGTCCAAAGGCGATGATGGCAAGCCACGACCGACGTCGTCCGACCGTGTGTGTAGTCCAAGGGCAATGATGGCATGCCACGCCCGACGACGGCCGATCGTCTATGCTGTCCAAAGACGATGATGGCATGCCATGCACAACATCATTCGACCATGTTTGCCGTCCTAAGGCGATGATGGAATGTCACGCCCGACGCCGTCCGGCTGTGTCAGCTAGTCCAAAGGCGATGATGGCATGCCACCCCCGACGTCGTTCAACCGTGTCTGCTACCCAAGGGCGATGATTGCATGCCACGCCCAATGACGTTCAACCGTGTGTGCTTCCCAGAGGCGATGATGGCATGCCATTCCCGACATCATTCGACTGTGTGTGCTGCCCAATGTCAAGACAGCATGCCATGCCCGACGTGGTCGACGGTGTGTGCTGCCCAAAGGAGATGATGGCATGCCACGCCCGACACCGTCCGACCATCTATGCTGCCCAAAGGCGATGATCGCATACCACGCCCGACGTCGTTCGACTGTGTTTGCCATCCCAGGGAGATGATGGCATGCCTCGTTCGACGTCCTTCGACTGTGTCAGCTAGACCAAAAGCGATGATGGCATTCCACGCTCCACGTCGTTCGACCGTGTGAGCTGCCCAAAAGCGATGATGGCATGCCATGCCCGACGTCTGTCGACCGCGTGTGCGACCCAAAGGCGATGATGGCATGCCACGCCCGACGTCGTTCGACCGTGTGTAATGTCCAAAGGTGGTGATGGCATGTCAGGCCTGACGTCGCTCGACCGTGTTTGCCGTCCAAGGGATATGATGTCATGCCACGCCTAGCGTTATTCGACCTTTTGTGCTGCCCATAGGCCATGATGGCATGCCATGCCTGACATCTTTCGACCGTGTTTGCCATCCAGGGGCTATGTTGGCATGCCACGCCCGACGTCGTTTGACCGTGTGTGCTGCCCAAAGGCGATGATGACATGCCACGCCCCACGTTGTCCGACCGTGTGTGTTGTCTAAAGGCGGCGATGTCATTCCATGCCCGACGTTGCCAACCGTGTGTGCTGTCCAAGGGTGGTGATGTCATGACATGCCCAACGTTACCGACTGTGTGTGCAGTCCAAAGGCGGTGATGTCATGTCACGCCCGACGTTGCCGACCGTGTGTGCTGTCCAAGGGCGGTGATGTCATGCCATGCTTGACGTTGCCGACCGTGTGTGCAGTCCAAGGGCGGTGATGTCATGCCACGCCCGACGTTGCCAACCGTGTGTGCAGTCCAAGGGCGGTTATGTCATCATGCCACGCCCGACGTTGCCAACCGTTTGTGCTGTTTAAAAGTGGTGATGTCATGCCGCGCCCGACGTCGTCCGACCGTGTGTGCTGCCCAAAGGTGATGATGGCATTCCACGCCCGATGTCGTTCGACCGTGTGTGCTGCCCAAAGGCGATGATGGCATGCCACGCCCGACGTCGTTCGACCGTGTGTGCTGTCCAAAGGCGGTGATGCCATGTCTCACCTAACGTTGTTCGACCGTGTTTGCCGTCCAAGGGCTATGATGGCATGCTACACCCGATGTCGTTCGACAATTTATGATACCAAAAGGCGATGATGGCATGCCACGCCTAACGTCGTTCGACCGTGTTTGTCGTCCAAGGGCTATGATGGCATGCCACGCCCCACGTTGTTCGACCGTGTGTGCTTCCCAAAGGCGATGATGGCATGACACGCCCGATGTCGTCCGACCGTGTGTGCTGTCCAAAGGCGGCGATGTCATGCCACGCCCGATGTTGCCGATTGTGTGTATTGTCTAAGGGCGGTTATGTCATGCCACGCCCGACGTTGCCGACCGTGTATGCAGTCCAAGGGCGGTGATATCATGCCACGCCCGATGTTGACGTTCGTGTGTGCTATCCAAGGGTGGTGATTTCATGCCACGCCCGACGTTGCCGACCGTGTGTGCAGTTCAAGGGCGGTGATGTCATGTCACGCCCGATGTTACCGACCGTGTGTGCAGTCCAAGGGCGGTGATGTTATGCCACGCCCGACGTTACCGACTGTGTGTGCTTTCCAAGGGTGGTGATGTCATGCCACGCCCGTCATCGTTCGACCGCGTTTGCCTTCCAAGGGCGTTTTTTGCAGTCCACGCCCGTTCTGTGCAGGCCATGGCAGATGCCGCCTGGCCGCGGACGTGCTGCGTACGCAGACCCATTTTCCCCTTGACATCTAACTTGGCTTTAATAATCGCACACGACATCCCGTAAACCTCTTATAATGACATGTCATTAGTCCCTTAACATGTCATTAGGCTTGATAAATGAACTCAACGTCACGAAAAACTAGCAATGGGGCTCAGAACATATAGCTCAATACTTAGCGGCAGAATAGTGAACTTCACGTGCTATGTTACTTCCGATACTTATATTTCAACAATTAGTTATTTTTTCCCCTTCCAAGGATGCAGGCAGCAAAATTTAGAAATGATTGGATTTAATTTTGGGGGAGGGGCAGTGTGGGTGGACGAATCGGAGAGACAAAGGGATGAATCTCAATGGATAGTGGCAGTAAGGCTACTCTTCCACTTACAATACCCCGTCGCGTATTTAAGTCATCCGCAAAGGATTCTACCCACCGCTCGATGGAAATTGTACTTCAAGGCGGTCGATGAGACGCTTCCGTCGCGAATACTTAGCCAACGACACGTGCCTTGGGGGCCATAGACCCCTACTACGGGTCGCCATGCCGACGGCAGGCTCATGCGTCGCTTCTACACCGGATTCTGACTTAGAGGGGTTCAATCATAATCCTTCACATGGTAGGTTCGCGCCACTGGCTTTTCAACCAAGCGCGATGGCCAATTGAGTGAATCAACGGTTCCTCTCGTACTAGGTTAAATTACTATTGAGACACTATCATCAGTAGGGTAAAACTAACCTGTCTCACGACGGTCTAAACCCAGCTCAGGTTCCCAATTGGTGGGTGAACAATCCAACATTTGGTGAATTCTGCTTCACAATGATAGGAAGAGCCGAAATCAAAGATTCAAAAAGTAACGTCGCTATGAACGCTTGGCTGCCACAAGCCAGTTATCCCTGTGGTAACTTTTTTTACACCTCTAGCTTCGAATTCCGAAGGTCTAAAGGATCGTTAGGCCACGCTTTCACAGTTCGTATTCGTACTAGAAATCAGAATCAAATGAGCTTTTACCCTTCTGTTCCACACGAGATTTCTGTTTTCGTTGACCTCATCTTAGGACACCTACGTTATCTTTTAACAGATATGCCGCCATCAAGTGCCCACGCAGCACGCCTACTAAGCCCACAGGACGCCCTCGACGTCCTCCTGCCTTTGCTTCTTTCGACCCATCGACGTCATCGACGTCACCGACGTGTTTTTATAAACGCCCAACGGTGTAGCAGGGACTAGCAATGCATGCCATCAAGCGCCCACACAACATGCCTGCTAAGCCCACAGGACGCCTATGTCGTCTGCCTGCTTGAGCCTCAGTCTGCCTCCAACGCCTCTACCCCCCTTATATATGATTAAAAAAGTTTCACCCATGTGATAAGAGTAAACATGGATTTTCCACATAATCATAATGGAAATGTCCAACCAAAATATGCCCGTTCTAAGGTACAAACACACATCAGCTTTCATAAATGACTTTAATATACATAAAAAAATATTTTTCAATTTTTTTTTATTTTTATTTTTTTCGAAAATTCTGAAAAATTAGTAATAAATTAATAAAAAATAGGGAAAATATCTAAAAAAATATGAAATCAACTCTGAAAATTCACAAATAAATATGGGAACTTTAAAATAAAAAAATTAATAAATTTTATTTTTAAAAAGGAGACATAAAAAATAAAAAAGTGTAAAAATAATTTATAAAATAATGAAAAAAAGTCGGAAAAATATGGAAATGCTCGAAAAAACTTCTAAACATGTAAAATTAATGATAAGATATATATTTCCACATATAAATGATGTTTCAATATCGTACGAACCATTAAAATAATGAATATGATGCGAATCAGCCATGTTAGGCGGGAACGTTAGAGAATAGTTAATGGAAAGTAGATGAATATGTTTGCGATGCATGGAAGTTGTTTCAAATTCCTTTGATTTATGTACGGCATGAACATCCTCATGTTTTGTTTAGAACTTGAACAATGTCGCGCAACCCACGACCGAGGCAGGCAGGCCATGGCTGACGTCGTCCGACCGTGTGTGCTGTCCAAGGGCTATGATGGCATGCCACGCCCGACGAAGGCCGACCGTCTTTGTTTTCCAAAGGCGATGATGGCATGCCACACCCGACGTCATCCAACCGTGTGTGCTTTCCAAGGGCTATGATGGCATGCCACGCCCGAAGACGGCCGACCGTCTGTGTAGTCCAAGGGAGATGATGGCATGCGATGCCCGACGCCGTCCGACCGTCTGTGCTGTCCAAGAGCGTTGATGGCATGCAACGCTAGATGCTTTCTGAGTGTTTGTGTTGCCCAAAGGCGATGATGGCAAACCACACCCGACGTCGTTCGACCGTGTTTGCCGTCCAAGGGCAATAATGGCATGCCACGCCCGACGCCGTCCCACTGTGTCAGCTAGTCCTAAGGGGATTATGGCATGCCAGGCATGACGTCGTTCGACCGCGTGCTGCCCAAAGGCGATGATGGCATACCATGCCCGACCTCGTTTGACAATGTGTGCTGCCCAATGGCGATGATGGCATGCCACGCCCGACGTCCTTTGACCGTGTGTGCTGCCCAAAGGCGATGATGGCATGCCACGCCCGACGTCGTTCGACCGTGTGTGCTGCCCAAAGGAGATGATGGCATGCCACGACCGACACTGTCCGACCCTCTGTGCTGCCCAAAGGCGATGATGGCATGCCACGCCCGATGTCGTGTCGTTCGACCGTGGTTGCCGTCCAAGGGCGATGATGGCAAGCCACGCCTGATGACGTCCGACTGTGTCAGCTAGTCCAAATGAGATGATGGCATGCCACGCACGACGTTGTTTGACCGTGTGTGCTGCCCAAAGGCGATGATGGCATGCCACGCCCAACGTCGTTCGACTGTGTGTGCAGTCCTAAGACGGTGATGGTATGTCACGCCTGATATCGTTCGACCATGATTGCCGTCCAAGGGCAATGATGGCATGTCACGCCCGACGTCGTTCGGCCGTTTGTGCTAGCCAAAGGTGATGATGGCATGCCACGCCTAGCATCGTTCGACCGTGTTTGTCGTCCAAGGACTATGATGGCATGCCACGCCCCACATCGTTTTACCGTGTGTGCTACCTTAAGGCGATGATGGCATGCCACGCCCGACGTCGTTCGACTGTGTGTGTTGTCCAAAGGAGGTGACTTCATGCCATGCCCGACGTTGCTGACCGTGTGTGTTGTCCAAGGGCGGTGATGTCATTTCACGCCCGACGTTACCGATCGTGTGTGCAGTCCAAGGGCGGTGATGTCATGCTACGCCTGACGTTCCCGACTGTGTGTGTTGTCCAAGTGTGATGATGTCATGCCACGCCCGACATTGCTGACAATGTGTGCAGTCCAAGGGCGGTATTGTCATGCCACGCCCGACGTTGCCGACCGTGTGTGCAGTCCAAGGGCAGTGATGTCATGCCACGCCCGACGTTGCCAATTGTGTGTGCTGTGCAAGGGCGGTGATGTCATGCCACGCCCGACGTCGTCCGACCGTGTGTGCTGCCCTAAGGCGATGATGGCATGCCACGCCCGATGTCATTCGACCGTGTGTGCTGTCCAAAGGTGATGATGGCATTCCATGCCCGACGTCGTTCGACCGTGTGTGCTGTGCAAAGGCGGTGATGGCATGTCACACCTAATGTTGTTCGATCGTGTATGCCGTCTAAGGGCTATATGGCATGCCACGCCGGACGTCGTTTAACCGTTTGTGCTGCCCAAAGGCGATCATGTAATGCCACGCCTACCGTCGTTCGACCGGGTTTGCCATCCAAGGGATATGATGGCATGCCACGCCCGACATCGTTCGACCGTGTGTGCTGCCCAAAGGCGATGATGGCATGCAATGCCCAATGTCGTCAGACTGTGTGTGCTGTCCAAAGGCGGCGATGTCATGCCACACCCGACATTGCCGATCGTGTGTGAAGTCCAAGGGCGTTGATGTCATGCCACGCCCGACGTTGCCGACCATGTGTGCTGTCCAAGGGCGGTGATGTCATGCCACGCCCGACGTTGCCGACCGTGTGCGCAGTCCAAGGGTAGTGATGTCATGCCACGCCCGACGTTGCCGACCGTGTGTGTTGTCCATGGGCGGTGATGTCATGCCCACCCGACATTTCCGACCGTGTGTGCAGTCCAAGGGCGCTGATGTCATGCCACACCCGACATTGCCGACCGTGTGTGCTGTTCAAGGGCGGTGATGTCATGGCATGCCCGACGTCGTTCGACCGTGCGTGCTGCCCAAGGGCGTTGATGTCATGCCACGCCCGATGTCGTTCAACCGTCTTTGCCGTCCAAGGGCGTATTTTGCAGTCCACGCCCGTTCTTTGCAGGCCTTGGAAGATGCCGCCTGGCCGCGGACGTGCTGCGTACGCAGACCTATTTGCCCCTTGACATCTAACTTGGCTTTAATAATCGCACAAGAAATCCTGAAAACCTTTTATAGTGACATGTCATTAGTCCCTTAACATGTCATTAGACTTGATAAATGAACTCAACGTCACGAAATACTCGCAATGGGGCTCAGAACGTATAGCTCAACACTTAGTGACAGACTAGTGAATATCACGTTCCATGTTATTTCCGTTACATAAATTTCAACACTTAGTTATTTTTCCCCCTTCCAAGGATGCAGGCAGCACGCGAACCTCTCATTTGAATAGTTAGATATGATTGGATTTGATTTTGGCGGGGGGGAGTGTGTGGGGACGAATCGGAGAGACAAAGGGCTGAATCTCACTGGATCGTGGCAGCAAGACCACTTTTCCACTTACAATACCCCGTCGCGTATTTAAGTTGTCTGCAAAGGATTCTACCCATCGCTCGATGGAAATTGTACTTCAAGGCGTTCACCGCGACGCTTTCGTCGCGACAACTTAGCCAACACACGTTCCTTGGGGGCCATAGGCCCCTACTATTGGTCGGCAAGCGGACGGCGGGCTCATGCGTCTCTTCTAGCCCAGATTATGACTTAGAGCGTTCAGTCATAATCCGGCACACGGTAGCTTCGCACCATTGGCTTTTAAACCAAGCGCGATGGCCAATTGTGTGAATCAACGGTTCCTCTCGTACTAGGTTGAATTACTATTGCGACACTGTCATCAGAAGGGTAAAACTAACTTGTCTCATGACGAGCTAAACCCAGCTCACGTTCCCTATTGGTGGGTGAACAATCCAACACTTGGTGATTTCTGCTTCACAATGATAGGAAGAGCCGACATCGAAGGATCCAAAAGCAACGTCGCTATGAACGCTTGGCTTCCACAAGCCAGTTATCCCTGTGGTAAGTTTTTTGACACCTCTAGCTTCGAATTACGAAGGTCTAAAGGATCGTTAGGCCACGCTTTCACAATTCATATTCGTACTAGAAATCAGAATCAAACGACCTTTTACCCTTCTATACCACACGAGATTTCTATTCTCGTTGAGCTCATCATAGGACACATGCGTTATCTTTTAACAGATGTGCCGCCCCAGCCAAACTTCCCACCTGACAATGTCTTCCGCAAAGATCGTCCCGCGAAGCGAGCCTTCGATATAAAAAGAGGGGCAGTGCCCCGCTTCCGATTCACGGAATAGGTAAAATAACGTTAAAAGTAGTGGTATTTCAGTTTCGCCTTTCGGCTCCCAATTATACTACACCTCTCAAGTCATTTAACAAAGTCGGACTAGAGTCAAGCTCAACAGGGTCTTCTTTCCCCGCTGATTCTGCCAAGCCCGTTCCATTGGCTGTGGTTTCGCTGGATAGTAGACAGGAACAGAAGGAATCTCGTTAATCCATTCATGCGCATCACTAATTAGACGACGAGGCATTTGGTACCTTAAGAGAGTCATAGTTACTCCCGCCGTTTACCCGTGTTTGGTTGAATTTCTTCACTTTGACATTTATAGCACAGGGCAGAAATCACATTGCGTAAATATCCGTTTGGACCATCGCAATGCTTTGTTTTAATTAAACAATCAGATTCCCCTTGTCTGTACCAATTCTGAGTTGGGTGTTTGACGCCCGGGGATGGCCCCCGAAGGAACCGTTCGCAGTCTATCCCCCGGCCGGCACGCGGCGACCCGCTCTCGCCGCGGAGCAGCTCGAGCAGTTCACCGACAACCTACATGTTCGGGACACGGACACCCGTGCCCGGCCCTCAGAGCCAATTCTTTTCTCGAAGTTATGGATCAATTTTGCCGACTTCCCTTGCCTACATTGTTCCATCAACTAGAGGTTGTTCACCTTGAAAATCTGATGCCGTTATGAGTACGATCGGGCGTGGACGGCATTCGTTCCTCCGGAGATTCAGGGGCCGCCGGGAGCGCACCGGACACCACGCGACATACGGTGCTCTTCCAGCCATTGGACCCTACATGCGGCTGAGCTGATTCCAGGGTGGGCAGGCTGTTAAACAGAAAAGATAACTCTTCCTGAGGATCCCTTCGACGTCTCCGGACATTCTAACGTTGCCATCAATCGCCACGTCCCGATTGAGGAATTTTTACCCGATTCCCTTTTGGAGTACGCACGAAACACGTTATCTGTCGGGGTTCTACCAAACATTAGGATCGACTAACCCATGTGCAAGTGACATTCACATGGAACCTTTCCCCTCTTCGTCCTTCAAAGTTCACATTTGAATATTTACTACTACCACAAAGATCTGCATCGACGGTCGCTCAGCCCAGGCCCGCTCCTAAGGTTTTGCAGCGACCGACGCGCCCTCCTACTCATCGAGGACTGGCACCTGCCCCGACGGCCGGGTGTAGGTCTCACGCTTGAGCGCCATCCATTTTCGGGCATAGTTGATTCGGTAGGTGAGTTGTTAATCACTCCTTAGCGGATTTTGACTTCCATTTACCACCGTCCTGCAGTCTTAATTGACCAACACCCTTTGTGGGATCTAGGTTAACGCGCAGTTTGGCACCGTAACCCGGCTTCCGGTTCATCCCGCATCGCCAGTTCTTCTTACAAAAATTGGCTCACTTGGAGCTCTTTATTACGTGGCGCGGGTCAACAAAGCAGCTGCGCCGTCCTACCTATTTAAAGTTTGAGAATAGGTCGAGGGCATTGCGCCGCCGAGGGAAACTTTTGAGGGAACCAGCTACTAGACGATTCGATTAGTCTTTTGCCCCTATACCCAAGTAAGACGGATGATTTGCACGTCAGTATTTCTGCGGGCCTCCACTAGAGTTTCCTTTCACTTTACCCGCTCAGGCATAGTTCACCATCTTTCGGGTCCCGACATGTATGCTCACACTCGAACCCTTCTCATTAGATCAGGGTCGGTCGATGGTGCACCCCTCAGGGGGATCCCACCAATTAGTTTCCTTGCACCTTACGAGTTTACTAGCCCGTTGACTCGCACACATGTCAGACTTCTTAGGCCGTGTTTCAAGACGGGTCGAATTGGGAGCCCACAGTCTAGCGTCTGGAGCGCGCAGATGCTGAAGCACGCCGGAGGTGCGGGCTGCCTTCCACAATCAGGGAGAAAGCATTCCATAGGCGTAACGATAGCCCGGGCTTTGGATGACACCCCAATCCACGCTGCTCCACGCCCCGAGTCGATCAGCGGACCGGCTCGTCACCGTTCCAGATCCGACCGGGGCACATCGCCGACCCCCATCCGCTTCCCTCCGGATAATTTCAAGCACTCTTTGACTCTCTTTTCAAATTCCTTTTCATCTTTCCCTCGTTGTACTTGTTCGCTATCAGTCTCTCGCCAGTATTTAGCCTTAGCCAGAATTCCCCACCCGCTTCGGGTTGCATTCCCAAACTACCCGACTTGTAGACAGCGCCTCATGGTACGACAAGGTCTGGGCACGACGGGGATCTCACTCTCTCTGTCTCCCCCTTCCAGGGGACTTGGGCCCGGTCCGCCGCTGAAGACGCTTCTCCAGACTACAATTCGGACAATGGAGCCGCCCGATTCTAAGGATGGGTTGTTCCTGGTTCGCTCGCCGTTACTAGGGGAATCCTTGTAAGCTTGTTTCCTCTAGTTATTGATATGCTTAAACTCAGTAGGTAATCCCGCCTGACCTGGGGTCGCGGTCGGAGCGCCTGGTGAGGCGCGGTGAGGGTCGAGGAGTCCGAATGCGCAACGGGCAGTAGCAGTAACTACAGGAGAGAGTTGAGTTTCAAACACCACTTGCTGCGAAGTCCGTCGACGTGGACTCGCATTTAGGCAGGCCGCGCTCTGGGGTGCACGGAAGGCCAACTTCCGCCCCGCGCTAAGCCTTGCGGCGTGCGGGGGCTCGACGCGATGCGTGACACCCAAGCAGACGTGCCCTCGACCAAATGGCTTCGGGCGCAACTTGTGTTGAAATACTTGATGGTTCACGGGATTCTGCAATTCACACCAAGTAGCGTATGTCGCTACATTCTTCATCGATGCGAGAGCCGAGATATCCGTTGCCGAGAGTCATTTGTGTTCACATAGCAGCGCGCTTCCCGCTGCACAAACCGCGAATGGCGTGCGAGGGGGAGGGCGACAGAAGATCTTGCGCACTTTGGGCGACGGGAGGGAGGCGTGTGACGAGCAAGCGCCGCCCGTCGTGTTTAAAATGAGTTTGTGGGTCGTTCTGCTCTGTAGGTTTCGACAATGATCCTTCCGCAGGTTCACCTACGGAAACCTTGTTCCGACTTCTCCTTCTTCTAAATGATAAGGTTCAATGGACTTCTCATGACGTTGCAGGCAGCGAACCGCCCACATCGCCGCGATCCTAACATTTCACTGGATCATTCAATTTGTAGGAGCAACGAGGGATGTGTACAAAGGGCAGGGACGTAGTCAAAAATAGCTGATTACTCGCGCTTACTAGGAATTCCTCGTTGAAGACCAATAATTGCAATGATTTATCCCCATCACGATGAAATTTCAAAGATTTCCTGGGCTTGTCGGCCAAGACTATAAGCTCGTTGAATACATCAGTGTAGTGCGCGTGCGGCCCAGAACATCTAAGGGCATCACAGACCAGTTATTGCCTCGAACATCCGCGGCCTAAAAGGCCGTAGTGCCTCTAAGAAGCTTGCCGCGAAGGGATATTTCCGCATAGCTAGTTAGCAGGCTGAGGTGTCGTTCGTTAACGGAATTAACTAGACAAATTGCTCCACCAACTATGAACGGCCATGAACCACCACCCATAGAATCAAGAAAGAGCTCTCAGTCTGTCAATCCTTACTACGTATGGACCTGGTAAGTTTCCCCGTGTTGAGTCAAATTAAATCGCAGGCTCCACTCCTGGTGGTGCCCTTTCGTCAATTCGTTTAACTTTCATCCTTGCAACCATACTCCCCCTGGAAACCAAAAACTTTGTTTTCTCATAAGGTGTCGGCGGAGTCATAAAAGCAACATCCGCCGATCCCTGGTCGACATCATTTATGGTTGAGACTAGGACGATATGTGATCGTCTTCAAGCCCTTAACTTTCATTCTTGATTAATGAAAACATCCTTGGCAAATGCTTTCGCAGCTGTTCGTCTTTCATAAATCCACGAATTTAACCTCTGACTATGAAATACGATTGCCCCCGACTGTCCCTGTTTATCATTACTCCAATCCCGAAGTCCAACGTAATAGGACCAAAATCCTATAATGTTATCCCATGCTAATGTATACAGAGCGTAGTGTCACGGACATAGAGAATCTGACAAGACTCCGTGCGGCACTTGACAACTTACTCACGATTCTTTCACGATCTCGTAAGCTCAAGTCAGCCTTTCTATTCGGAACGCTAAGAGAATAAGAAGAAAGACAAAGACAGAACTTTGGAAGAGAGGACTTGTATTTTATTATTAAGTTGATGGATGATTTACAAATACAATGAATCTCCTATTTATGCTACTCCCTAAGCCTAAGAGTAAATAAATGCTGCTATACAAGTCCCTAAGTACATGCACTCAATACATGTTCTATATTCCTAGAATATGTCTCTAGCTCTTCCAAAAGGCACCTAGAATTCTCTAGTCTGCCCCAAAAACCAAGAAGGCTCTAGCGCCTTGGACAGGACTCTCCAAGGTTGTTGGACCGCCTGCCCCTTTCGTATGCTGCGAACTTGCTGGAAAGGTGGCGGGACGTCACAATCTCCCCCACCTAATGATGCGACGACCGCGTAGCATTGCGACTGTATAAGTGTCAAGTTTTGTCGTGCGACCATCAACTCACGTACTGGGCAAATCCCCTCGAGTAGCCTCTTCAGCAATTGCCTGACCTTTCTCGGTGGCAAAGACTTTTCAGCATCATTGTCTTCTCCCGAACTTGCAGTGGTTGCTGCCGATGTTAACTTCACGTCGGCCCTCTCGAGCTTCATGGCCGTCAGCTGGCTTTTCCCTCCATCTTCTATGCCTTTACCATGGGAACCATACATTTTCCTCCTTTCTCCATGATCATCAATTGTTGGAGATAAGGATCTATCACTGTATGGCACTGCTGGAAGAACTCCTGCACAATAATAATATCATAGATATCTAAGGGAGCGACGAAGAACCTGGTTTTTCGTTGCCAGTCGATCATCCTGATGCTCACTCCGTGCGCAACTCCATCCAAAGGAGTTGGTGGTGCATTGACCGTCTTTAAATGGATGTTTCTTGGACTATAACGCAACCCCAACCTCGTTGCTGCCGTCTTGGCGTCTTTGATGGTTACTTTGTGACAGCTCCGCATACACTTATCAAGCCCAAGTGCTTAGTCTCCTCGACTTCATCTTCTTCTCGGGCTTCCTTATCCTTCCTCTCTCGGAGGATAGCACCAAATTCTTCAGTTCAGGGCACTTTGCATAACGATGCAGCCCGCTGCATTTGTAGCAACCATCTCCCTTGGCAACCTGTTTCCTCACCGTGTTTCCACGATCTCCAGATTTCTTACCTTTGGACCTGTAGGTGTCATGCCTGTGAGGCCGTTTCTCCTCGCCTAGCCTCTTGGTTTGTGGCCGTTGCTCCTCGCCTTCGATACAATCTACCCCACTATCCTCATCACTACCTTCCTCGTCGTCCTCCTCGGCACTGTGAGACTTCTCCTGCGTGAAGTCAGTCAAATCTTCGGCTTGCGTGATGGCTTCATCAATAGTCTCGACCTGTCGCCGCCCCAACTCCGTTTTGTCCCAACATTGCAGCCCATCCAAGAAGTGGAACAACATATCTTCATCTGTAAGGTTGGAAATTTGAAGTATAAGGGTGGTGAACTCCCGCACATACACGCGTATGCTGCCCTTTTGCTTTAACTCCGTAAACTTGCGCTTGGCCTCATAGATGACGTTGTTAGGGAAGAATGCCTTCTTGAACTCCTCACGAAATTGCTCCCACGTGTTCATAGTGCATGTCCCCTTCTTGATGTTGGACTCTTTACGACTCTACCATAGCATGACCATGTCCGAAAGATACAACAAAGCAGTTGTGATCTTGTTCACATCACTTCGCACCTGATTACACTTGAAGTAATTCTCTAAGTTCCATAGGAAATTCTCCACCTCCTGTGCGTCGCGGACGCCTTTGAACATTGGTGGCCTGGGAGCCTCGACTCTGGCCTCCCTTTCCCGGTCAAGTGATGTGGATCCACCAACCTCCTGGTCTTCCTTGAGTGCTTCCACTTCGGCCTTCAACGACTCAATCGCATCGAGTGCTTCCATAAGCCTGAACTCTAAGAAAGTAATGGCCTCCTTCGTCTCAAACTCGTGCCGCTGGCCTGCGTCCAACTCCTTTTCGATGTTGTCATTCTCCTCAAGGGTGAAGTCTTCAATGGTTTTGAATTTGCTGTACGCCCCATTCAAGCGCCGGCCTAAGATCTCAACGGCCATCATTGCCATTTCAACCCTTGCAATCCACTCTTCTCCGGCAGTAACAACTATGGCATCCTCACTGGTCTCTTCGTCACTTCCATCGACAACTGTGGGTGGGTGAGATGTTTGCACCTCGCTTGGTGTGGGCTCGGGCAGAATCCCTTCATTTCCCTTCTGCTGCTTCTTCCCTTTCTTATTCTTATTTCCTCCATCCGTGTGGACATTGGTGGTGCAAGAGCCGATAACGTCTCCTTCGTTCGTCATTCTCTTACGATAAACTTGCTCTGATACCACATGTCATGGACCTAGAGAATCTGACAATAATCTGTGCGGCACTTGACAACTTACTCACGATTCTTTCACGATATAGTAAGCTCAAGTCAGCCTTTCTACTCGTAACGCTAAGAGAATAAAAAGAAAGACAAAGACACTACTTTGGAAGAGAGGACTTGTATTTTATTATTCAGTTGATGGATGATTTACAAATACAATGACTCTCCTATTTATACTACTCCCTAAGACTAAGAGTAAATAAATGCTGCTATAGAAGTCCCTAAGTACATGCACTCAATATACGTTCTACATTCCTAGAATATGTCTCTAGCTCTTCCAAAAGGATTCTAGAATTCTCTAGTCTCCCTCAAGAATCTAGAAGGCTCTAGAGTCTTCCACAAGCCTCTCCAAGACTGTTGGACCACCTGCCCCCTTCGTATGCTGGGAACTTGCTGGAAAGGTGGCGGGATGTCACAGTAGGCTTGCTTTGAACACTCTAATTTCTTCAAAGTAACAGCGCCGGAGGCACGACCCGGCCAATTAAGGCCAGGAGCGCATCGCCGATAGAAGGGACGAGACGATCGGTGCATACCTAGGAAAGACTGGCTGGCCCATCCCAAAGTCCAACGATGAGCTTTTTAATTGCAACAACTTAAATATACGCTATTGGAACTGGAATTACCGCGGCTGCTAGCACCAGACTTGTCCTCCAATCGATCCTCATTAAGGTATTTAGATTGTAGTCATTCCAATTTCCACACTCATAGAGCCCGGTATTGTTATTTATTGTCACTACCTCTCCATGTCAGGATTGGGTAATTTGCACGCCTGCTGCCGTTCTTCGCTGTGGTAGCCGTTTCTCAGGCCCCCTCTCCGGAATCCAACCCTAATTCTCCGTCACCTGTCACCACCATGGTAGGATACTATCCTACCATCGAAAGTTGATAGGAAAGAAATTTTAATGATGCATCACCGACACGATGGCCGTGCGATCCATCGACTTATCATAAATCATCGCACCAATAGGTAGATCCTGCGTCGAACTTTAATCTTATAAATGCATCCCTTCCAGAAGTCGGGGTTTGTTGGACGTATTAGCTCTAGAATTACAATGGTTATCCAAGTAGTAGATACCATCAAAGAAATTATAACTGATTTAATGACCCATTCGTAGTTTTACAATCTGAATTTGTTCATTTGAGACAAGCATATGACTACTAGCTAGATCAACCACGTAGCATTCCTCAACAATGCCACACGCCGCATGAGCCGGGCGCACCCTTTCGGGCACGGTCAGGTTCAAGACGAGCGCAAAAGTCATTCGCAAGCATCATTCGTTTTGGGCAGATAGAAGCCGGTAAAGGCCCCATGCCCACTCCGTCTACCGTATTCGAGAATTCAAGGCGCCGCTCACGGACCACGCCATCGCACGACGAAGTGAGGGAAGGAGTGGGACGCAAGAGCGTCGCATGGGATGTGAGGGGCGAAAGGCGACCATTTGCACGTGCACAATGCCTTGGCATTAGGTATGCAGCACAGAAATCCAACATCCGACCATCCTAGATTGCGCTTCATCTGCCACCGAATTGGCATGCGAGTTAGGACGTTGCTTCTTGAAGCAGAGATCAAACCTAACAACACATGCCCAATACCAGTCATTCACCATACGTGAATATCTCTGTCAATGCACGCCTGACATTCACCCCGCCACCCAACATGAGATGTCCTGCGACGACGGCGATGCCTTCTTGGCAAGGCCAATGCTACATCCGCCGTTGTGCGCCTGCCCAAGGGAGTTGAGAATTTAATCACTGCAAAGATTGTTGGAAGAAGACCAAGGATCACACAGGGGAACCGCCCACGCTCGGTCCATCATAACGTCTTGCCGCACATGGACTTACGTGCCCCGTGCGTGCGACGCCTAGAGTTAAGCGTAACAGGATCTCTAGAAGTCACCAGTCGCCCGAAAGCACTTCCATTTCCACACCAAACACTATTATGAACCAATCTTGATTAGTTCCCTCGGCGGTGCATGTTAGCCGTGCAGACGTCGCTGGCATGTATTTGTAAGCGCTAAACGGCATTTTTTAGATTTTTTATTTTTTTCGAAAATTTTGAAAAAATTAGTAATAAATTAATAAGAAATAGGGAAAATATCGAAAAATATGAAATCAATTCCGAAAATTCACAAATATATATATGGGAACCTTAAAATAAAAAATTTAATAAATTTTATTTTTTAAAAGGAAACATAAAAATAAAAAAGCGTAAAAATAAATTATAAAATAGTGATTAAAAGTCAAAAAAATACAGAAATGCTTGAAAACACTTCTGAACATGTTAATTTGATGATAATATATATATATTTGCACAAATAAAAGATGTTTCAATATCATACGAACCCTAAAAGTAATGAAAAAGATGCGAAAGATCAACGTTAGGCAGAAACGTTAGAGAATAGATAATGGAAAGTAGATGAATATGTTTGTTATGCATGGAGGTTGTTTCAAAATACTTTGATTTATGTACGGTATGAACATCCACATGTTTTGTTAAGAACTCGAACAATGTCGCGCAAGCCACGACTGATGCGGGTAGGCCACGGCCAACCGTTGTGTGCAGGCACGTCCGATGACGGCCGACCATTCGTGCTGTCCATGGGATATGATGGCATGCCACGCCCGAAGATGGCCTAGCGTCTGTGTTGGTCCAAGGGCGATGATAACATGCCATGCCGGACGCCGTCCGACCGTGTGTGCTGTCCAAGGGCTTTTATTGCATGCCACGCCCGACGACGGCCGACCATCTTTGCTGTCCAATGACGATGATGGCATACCACGCCCGACGTCGTCCGATGGTGTGTGCTGTCCAAGGGCTATGATGGCATGCCACGCCCGACGACGACCGACCGTTTGTGCTATCCAAAGGCGATGATGGCAGGCCACGCCAGATGTCCTCCAACCGTGTGTGCTGTCCAAGGGCTATGATGGCATGCCACGCCCGATGACGGCCGGCCGTCTGTGTTGTCCAAAGGAGATGATGGCATGCTACCCCCGACGTCGTCCGACTGTGTGTGCTGTCCAAGGGCTATGATGGCATGCCACGTCTGATGACGGCCAACCGTCTGTGCTATCCTGAGGCGAAGATTGCATGCCACGCCCGACGCCGTCCGACCGTGTGTGCTGTCCAAGGGCTATGATGGCATGCCACGCCTGACGACGGCCGAACGTCTGTGCTGTCGAAGGGCAATAATGACATGCCATGCCCGACGCCGTCCGATCATGTGTGCTGTCCAAGGGCTGTGATGTCATGTCATGCCCGACGACGACCGACCGTATGTGCTGTCCCAAGGCGATGATTGCATGCCACACCCGACGCTGTCCGACCGTGTGTGCTGTCCAAGGGCTATGATGGCATGCCACGCCCGATGACGGGCGACCGTCTGTGCTGTCCAAAGGCGATGATTGCATGCCACGCCTGACGCCATCCGACCGCGTGTGCTGTCAAAGGGCTATGATAACATGCCATTCCGGACGACGACCGATCGTCTGTGCTGTCCAAAGGCGCTGATGGCATGCCACACCAACGTCGTCTTACCGTGTGTGCTGTCCAAGGGCTATGATGGCATGCCACGCCAACGACGGCCGACCGTCTGTGCTATTCAAAGGCGATGATTGCATGACATGCCCGACACCGTCCGACCATGTGTGTTGTCTAAGGGCTATGATGGCATGTCACGCCCGACGACGGCCGATCTTCTGTGCTGTCCCATGTCGATGATGACATGCCACGCCCGACGTCGTCCGACCGTGTGTGTTGTCCAAGGGCTATTATGGCATGCCACGCCCGATGTTAGCCGACTCTCTGTGCTGTCCAAAGGCGATGATGGCAAGCCACGACCGACATCGTCCGACCGTGTGTGTTGTCCAAGGGATATGATGGCATGCCACGCCCGACGACGGCCGATCGTCTATGCTGTCCAAAGGAGATGATGGCATGCCACGCACGACGTCGTTCGACCATGTTTGCCATCTTAAGGCGATGATGGAATGTCACGCCCGACGCCGTCCGGCTGTGTCAGCTAGTCCAAAGGCGATGATGGCATGCCACCCCCGACGTCGTTCGACCGTGTGTGCTACCCAAGGGCGATGATGACATGCCACGCCCAATGAAGTTCAACCGTGTGTGCTGCCCAAAGGAGATGATGGCATGCCACGTCCGACATCGTTCGACTATGTGTGCTGCCCAATGCCAAGATGGCATACCATGCCCGACGTGGTCGACGGTGTGTGCTGCCCAAAGCAGATGATGGCATGCCACGCCTGACAACGTCCAACCGTCTGTGCTGCCCAAAGGCGATGATCGCATGCCACACCCGACGTCGTTCGACTGCGTTTGCCATCCCAGGGAGATGATGGCATGCCTCGTTCGACGTCGTCCGACTGTGTCAGCTAGTCCAAAAGCGATGATGGCATGCCACGCCCCACGTTGTTCGACCGTGTGTGCTGCCCAAAGGCGATGATGGCATGCCACGCCCCACGTCGGTCGACTGCGTGTGCTGCCCAAAGGCGATGATGGCATGCCACGCCCGACGTCGTTCGACCGTGTGTAATGTCCAAAGGCGGTGAGGCATGTCACGCCTGACGTCGTTCGACCGTGTTTGCCGTCCAAGGGCTATGATGTCATGCCACGCCTAGAGTTATTCGACCTTTTGTGCTGCCCAAAGGCCATGATGGCATGCCATGCCTGACATCTTTCGACAGTTTTTTCCATCCAGGGGCTATGTTGGCATGCCATGCCCGACGTCCTTTGACCGTGTGTGCTGCCCAATGGCGATGATGACATGCCACGCCCCACGTTGTCCGACCGTGTGTGCTGTCCAAAGGCGGCGATGTCATGCCATGCCCAATGTTGCCAATCGTGTGTGCTGTCCAAGGGTGGTGATGTCATGACATGCCCAACGTTATCGACTGTGTGTGCAGTCCAAGGGCGGTGATGTCATGTCACGCCCGACGTTGCCGACCGTGTGTGCTGTCCAAGGCCGGTGATGTCATGCCATGCTTGACGTTGCCGACCGTGTGTGCAGTCCAAGGACGGTGATGTCATGCCACGCCCGATGTTGACGTTCGTGTGTGCTATCAAAGGGTGGTGAGGTCATGCCACGCCCGACGTTGCCGACCGTGTGTGCAGTCCAAGGGTAGTGATGTCATGCCATGCCCGACGTTACCGACCGTGTGTGCAGTCCTAGGGCGGTGATGTCATGCCACGCCGAACGTTACCGACTGTGTGTGCTTTCCAAGGGCGGTGATGTCATGCCACCCCTGACATCGTTCGACCGTGTTTGCCGTCCAAGGGCTTTTTTGTAGTCTACGCCCGTTCTGTGCAGGCCTTGGCAGATGCCGCCTGGCCACAGACGTGCTGCGTACGCAGACCCATTTTCCCCTTGACATCTAACTTGGCTGTAATAATCGCACCCGACATCCCGTAAACCTCTTATAGTGACATGTCATTAGTCCCTTAACATGTCATTAGGCTTGATAAATGAACTCAACGTCACGAAAAACTCGCAATGGGGTTCAGAACATATAGCTCAATACTTAGCGGCAGAATAGTGAACTTCACGTGCTATGTTACTTCCGATACTTATATTTCAACAATTAGTTATTTTTTCCCCTTCCAAGGATGCAGGCAGCGCGCGAACCTCCCATTTGAAAAGTTAGAAATGATTGAATTTTATTTTGGGGGAGAGGCAGTGTGGGGGGACGAATCGCAGCGACAAAGGGATGAATCTCAATGGATCATGGCAGTAAGGCTACTCTTCCACTTACAATACCCTGTCGCGTATTTAAGTCGTTTGCAAAGGATTCTACCCACCGCTCGATGGAAATTGTACTTCAAGGCGGTCGATGAGACGCTTCCGTCGCGGCTACTTAGCCAACAACACGTGCCTTGGAGGCCATAGACCCCTACTGCGGGTCGCCATGCGGACGGCAGGCTCATGGGTCGCTTCTAGACCGGATTCTGACTTAGAGGGGTTCAATCATAATCCTGCACATGGTAGCTTCGCGCCACTGGCTTTTCAACCAAGCGCGATGGCCAATTGAGTGAATCAACGGTTCCTCTCGTACTAGATTAAATTACTATTGCGACACTGTCATCAGTAGGGTAAAACTAACCTGTCTCATGACGGTCTAAACCCAGCTCACGTTCCCAATTGGTGGGTGAACAATCAAACATTTGGTGAATTCTGCTTCACAATGATAGGAAGAGCCGAAATCAAAGATTCAAAAAGTAACGTTGCTATGAACGCTTGGCTGCCACACGCCAGTAATCCCTGTGGTAACTTTTCTTACACCTCTAGCTTCGAATTCCGAAGGTCTAAAGGATCGTTAGGCCACACTTTCACGGTTCGTATTCGTACTGGAAATTAGAATCAAACGAGCTTTTACCCTTCTGTTCCACACGAGATTTCTGTTTTCGTTGACCTCATCTTAGGACACCTACCTTATCCTTTAACAGATATGCTGCCCCAGCTAAACTCCCCACCTGACAATATCTTCCACCTGGATCGGCCCTCTAAGCGAGTCTTGGGTCCAAAAAGAGGGGAAGCGCCCCACTTGCAATTCACGGAATAAGTAAAATAACGTTAAAAGTAGTGGTATTTCACTTTCGCCTTTCGGCTCCCACTTATACTACACCTCTCAAGTCATTTCACAAAGTCGGACTAGAGTCAAGCTCAACAGGGTCTTCTTTCCCCGCTGATTTTGCGAAGCCCGTTCCCTTGGCTGTGGATTCGCTGGATAGTAGACAGGGACAGTGGGAATCTCGTTAATCCATTCATGCGCGTCACTAATTAAATGACGAGGCATTTGGCTACCTTAAGAGAGTCATAGTTACTCCCGCCGTTTACCCACTCTTGGTTGAATTTCTTCACATTGACATTCAGAGCATAGGGCAGAAATCACATTTCGTAGACATCCGTTGGGACCATCGCAATGCTTTGTTTGAATTAAATAGTCGGATTCCCCTTGTCCGTACCAGTTCTGAGTTGGCTGTTCGATGCTTGGGGAAGGCCCCCGAAGGAACCTTTCGCAGTCCGTCCCCTGGCCGGCACGCGGCGACCCGCTCTCGCCGCAGGAGAAGCTCGAGCAGTCCACCGACAGCCGACGGGTTCGGGACTGGGACCCCCGTTCCAAGCCATCAAAGCCAATCCTTTTCGCGAAGTTACGGATCCATTTTGCGGACTTCCGTTGCCGACATTGTTCCATCGACCAGAGGTTGTTCACCTTGGAGACCGGGCGTGGATGACATTCGGTCTTCCAGATTTTCAAGGGCCACCGGGAGCGCACCAGACACCACGCGACGTGCGATGCTCTTCAAACCGCTGGACCCTACCTCCGGCTGAGCGGATTCCACGGTGGGAAGGTTGTTAAACAGAAAAGATAACTCTTCCCGTGGTTCCCACCGACGTCTCCGATCTTTCTAACGTTGCGGTCAATCGCTAAGTCTCGGTTTAGGAATTTAAATCCATTTCCTTTTCGGAGTATGCGCGATACATGCTATCTGTTGGGGTTCCTCCGACACTTAGGATCGACTAACCCATGTGCAAGTGCCGTTCACATGGAACCTTTCCCCTCTTCAGCCTTCAAAGTTCTCATTTGAATATTTCCTACTACCACAAAGATCTGCACCAACGGCCGCTCCATCCAGGCTCGGGCGCAAGGTTTTGCAGCGATCGCCGCGCCCTCCTACTTATCGGGGCCTGGCACTTGCCCCGACGGCCGGTTGTAGGTCGCTCGTACGCTTAAGCGCCATCCATTTTTGGGGCTAGTTGATTCGGCAGGTGAGTTGATACACACACTTTAGCAGATTTCGACTTTCATGACCACCGTCCTGCTGTCTTAATCGACCAACACCCATTGTGGGATCTAGGTTAGCGCGCAGTTTTGCACCGTAACCCAGCTTTCGGTTCATCCCGCATCGCCTGTTCTGCTTACAAAAAATGGCCCACTTGGAGCTCTTGATTTCGTGGCGCGGCTCAACAAAGCAGTCGCCCCTTCCTACATATTTAATGTTTGAGAATAGGCCAAGGGCGTTGCGCCCCCGAGGCCTCTAATCATTGGCTTGACCCGATAAAATTCGAACACGAGCTCTAGCTATCCTGAGGGAAACATCGGAGGGAACCAGCTACTAGACGGTTCGATTAGTCTTTCGCCCCTATACACAAGTAAGATGAACGATTTGCAAGTTAGTATCTTTTCGGGCCTCCACCAGAGTTTCCTCTGGCTTCGCCCCACTCAGGCATAGTTCACCATCTTTCAGGTCCAGAAAGGTATGCTCACAGTCGAATCCTTCTCTGAAGATCAAGGACGATCGGTGGTGCACCCCTCAGGGGATCCCAACAATCAGCTTCCTTGATCCTTACGGGTTTACTCACCCTTTTACACGCACACATGTCAGACTCCTTGGTCCGTGGTTCAAGACGGGTCGAATTGGGATCCCACAGGCAAGCGTCCGGAGCGCGCAGATGCCGAAGCACGTCGGAGGCGCGCACTGCCTTCCACAATCAGGGAGACAGTACTCCACGGGCGTATCGATATCCCGGGCTTTGGCCGCACACCAATCCACGCTGGTCCACACCCCGAGTCGATCGATGGATCGGCTCGTCACCGTTCCACATCCGACCGGGGCGCATCGACGGCCCCCATCCGCTTCCCTACTGACAATTTCAAGCACTCTTTGACTCTCTTTTCGAAGTCTTTCTTATCTTTCCCTCGCGGTACTTGTTTGCTATTGCTCTCTCGCTAGTATCTAGCCTTGGACGGAATTCACCGCCCGCTTCGGGTTGCTTTCCCAAACAACCTCACTCGAAGACAGCACCTCGTGTTGCGATAGGGTCCAAGCACGATGGGGCTCTCCCCCTCTGTAGCGCCCCCTTCAAGGGGACTTGGGCCTGGTCCGCCGTTGAAGACGCTTCTCCAGACTACTATTCGGACAACGGAGCCGCCCGATACTAAGGCTGGGCTGTTCCTGGTTCGCTCGCCATTACTAGGGGAATCCTTGTAATTTTATTTTCCTCCGCTTATTGATATTCTTAAACTCTGCGGGAAGTCCCGCCTGACCTGGGGTTGCGATCGGAGCGCCTGGGGAGGCGCGCTGAGGGTCGAGGAGTCCGACCGCGCGCTTGGGGCGCACGGGATGCCAGCTTCCGCCCCCGCGTTAAGCCTTGCAGCGTGCGGGAAGGTGACGCGATGCGTCACGCCCAGGAAGATGTGCCCTCGGCCAAATGGTTTCGGGCGCAACTTACATTCAAAGACTCGATGGTTCACCGGATTCTACAATTCACACCAAGTAGCGCATTTCTCTACGTTCTTCATCGATGTGAGAGCCGAGAATATCCGTTACCGAGAGTCATTTGTGTTTACAGAGCAGCGCGCTTCTCCCCTCACGATCCGCGAATGGGGCGCAAGTGGGAGGGCTATCGATTGTAGTATTCCTTGGCGCTTTCCGCATCGGGGTTCATTGGTCGATCGAAGAGCTTGCACTCCTCGGGCGACGATCAAACTGCCCCCAGTGTTTAAAATGAGTTCGCGGGTCGTGCTGCTGTGCAGGTTTAAACAATGATCCTTCTGCAGGTTCACCTACAAAAACCTTTTTACAACTTCTCCTTCCTCTAAATGATAAGGTTCAATGGACTTCTCGGGACGTCACGGGTAGCGAAACACTCACGTCACCGCGATCCAATCATTTCACTAGATCATTCAATCGGTAGGAGCGACGGGCGGTGTGTACAAAGGGAAAGGACGTAGTCAACGCTAGCTGATGACTCGCGCTTACTAGGAATTCCTCGTTGAAGACCAACAATTGCAATGATCTTTCCCCATCACTATGAAATTTCAAAGATTACCCGGGCCTGTCGGCCAAGGCTATAAGATCGTTGAATACATCACTGTGGCGCGCATGCGGCCCAAAACATCTAAGGGCATCACAAAATTGTTATTGCCTCAAACTTCCTTGGCCTAAAAGGCCGTAGTCCCTCTAAGAAGCTGGCCGCGAAGGGATACCTCCGCATAGCTAGTTAGCAGGCTCCACTCCTGGCGGTTCCCTTCCGTCAATTCCTTTAAGTTTCAGCCTTACGACCATACTCCCCCCGGAACCCAAAAACATTGATTCTCATAAGGTGCCGGCGGAGTCCTAAAAGCAACATCCGCTGATCCCTGGTCGACATCGTTTATGGTTGAGACTAGGACGATGTGTGATCGTCTTAGAGCCCCCAACTCTTGTTCTTCATTAATGAAAACATCCTTGGCAAATGCATTCGTAGTTGTTCATCTTTCATAAAACCACGAATTTCACCTCTCTCTATGAAATACGAATGCCCCTGACTGTCTCTGTTAATCATTACTCCGATCCCGAAGGCCAACGTAATAGGACCGAAATCCTATAATGTTATCCCATGCTAATGTATACAGAGTAGTGTCACGGACCTAGAGAATTTGACAAGGCTACGTGCGGCACTTGACAACTTACTCACGATTCTTTCACGATCTCGTAAGCTCAAGTCAGCCTTTCTACTCGGAATGCTGAGAATAAAAAGAAAGACAAAGACAGAACTTTGGAAGAGAGGACTTGTATTTTATTATTCAGTTTATTAATGATTTACTAATACAATGACTCTCCTATTTATACTAATCCCTAAGCCTAAGAGTAAATAAATGCTGCTATACAAGTCCCTAAGTACATGCACTCAATCCATGTTCTACATTCCTAGAATATGTCTCTAGCTCTTCCAAAAGGTTCCTAGAATTCTCTAGTCTGCACCAAGAATCTAGAAGACTAGAGCCTTTCACAAGCCTCTACAAGGTTGTTGGACCGCCTGCCCCCTTATATGGTGCGAACTTGTTAGAAAGGTTGGCGGGCGTCCCAATCTCCCCCAACTAATGATGCGACGACCGCGTCTCATTGCGACTGTATCGGTGTCGAATTTTGTCGTGCGATCATCAACTCACGTACTGGTTCAATCCCCTCGAGTAGCCTCTTCTGTGATTGCCCAACCTTTCTCGACCGGATCTTTCAAACTTCCTCATTCATAGGAGGCAACTGCCTCGGTGGCTTCTTTTTCATCACGGCAGTGTTCGTTCTTAGAACCCTCTTCGTGCACGGTGGCAAGGACTTTTTCACTTCATTGTATTCTCCCGAACTTGAAATGGTTGCTGCCGATGTTAACTTCACGTTGACCCTCTCGAGTTTCATGGCCGTCAGCTGGATTTGTCCCTCCATCTTCTGTGCCTTTACCATGGGAACCATACATGTTCGTCCTTTCTCCATGATCATCAATTGTTGGAGATAAGGATCGATCACTGTATGGAATTGCTGGAAGAACTCCTTCTGAAGAATAATATCATAGATATCTAAGGGAGCGACAAAGAACTTTGTTTTTCCTTTCCAGTCGCCTATCGTGATGCTTACTCCGTGCGCAACTCCATCAATAGGAGTTGGTGGTGCATTGACCGTCTTAAGTTGGATGTTTCTTGGACTATTACGCAACCCCAACCTCGTTGCTGCCGTCTTGGCCATGAGATTGGCCTCTGCACCAGTGTCGACCAACACACAAGCACATTTCCCATTGATCGTGATGTCGACACATTGAACACATGCCTTAGAAATCGATAGCCCCTGCTCCGCATGCTTCGGCTTCGCTTGCCTTGGCGTCTTTGATGGTTGCTTGGTGACAGCTCCGCATAGACTTAGCAACTATGTACCTTGGCGACCTGTTTCCTCACCGTGTTTCCATAATCTCCGGATTGCTTGCCGTTGGACCTGTAGGTGTCACGCCTGTGAGGCCGTTGCTCCTCACCTCGCCTCCTGGGTTGTGGCCGTTGCTCCTCTCCTTCGCCACAATCTTCCCCACTATCATCATGACTACCTTCCTCCTCATCCTCCTTGTCACTGTAAGACTTCTGCTGTTTGAAATCTGTCTAGGCTTCGGCCTGCGTGATGGCTTCATCAATAGTCCCGACCTATCACCGCTCCAACTCCGTTCTGTCCCACTTTGCAGCCCATCCAGGAAGTGGAACAACATATCTTCATCCGTGAGGTTGGGAATCTGAAGTGTAAGGGTGGCGAACTCCCGCACATACGCGCATATGCTGCCCTTTTGCTTTAACTCCCTAAACTTGAGCTTTGCCTCATAGATGATGTTGTTATGGAAGAACGCCTTCTTGAACTCCTCGTGGAATAGCTCCCACATGTTCATAGTGCATGTCCCCTACTTGATGTCGGACTCTTTACGCCTCCACCATAGCATGGCCATGTCCGAAGGATACAACACAGCAGTGTTGATCTTGTTCACATCACTTCGCACCCGATTACACTTGAAGTAATTCTCTAAGTGCCATAGGAAATTCTCCACCTCCTGTGCGTTGCGGACGCCTTTGAACATAGGTGGCCTGGGAAACTCGACTCTAGCCTCCCTTTCCCGGTCAAGTGATGTGGATCCACCAACCTCCCTGTCTTCCTTGAGTGCTTCCACTTCGGCCTTCAACGACTCAATCACGTCGAGTGCTTCCATAAGCCTGAACTCTAAGGAAGTAATGGCCTCTTTCGTCTTAAACTCGGCCAGCTGGCGTGCCTCCAACTCCTTTAGGATGTTGTCATTCTTCTCAAGGGTGAAGTCTTCAAGGGTTTTGAATTTTCGGTCCGCCCCATTCAAGCGCCGGCTATGATCTCAACGTCCTGCCTTGCCATTTCTACCCTTGAAATTAACTTTTCTCCGGCAGTAACGTCTATGCAATCTTCGCCGGTCTCCTCGTCACTTCAATCGACAATTGTGGGTGGGTGAGATGTTTGCACCTCGCTTGGTGTGGGCTCGGCCAAAAATCCCTTCATTTCCCTTCTGTTGCTTCTTCCCTTTCTTATTCTTCTTTCCTCCATCCGTGCGGACGTTGGTGGTTCTTGCGCCGATAAGGTCTCCTTCGTTCGTCATTCTCTTACGATTAACCTGCTCTGATACCAGTTGTCATGGACCTAGAGAATCTGACAAGAATCCGTGCGGCCCTTGACAATACTCACGAGTCTTTCACGATGTAGTAAGCTCAAGTCAACCTTTCTACTCGGAACGCTAAGAGAATAAGAAGAAAGATAAAGACAAAACTTTGGAAGAGAGGACTTGTATTTTATTATTCAGTTGATGGATGATTTACAAATACAATGACTCTCCTATTTATACTACTCCCTAAGCCTAAGAGTAAATAAATGCTGCTATACAAGTCCCTAAGTACATGCACTCAAAACATGTTCTACATTCCTAGAATATGACTGTTGCTCTTCCAAAAGGCTCCTAGAATTCTCTAGTCTACCCCTAGAATCTAGAAGACTCTTGCACAAGCCTCTCCAAGGCTGTTGGACCACCTGCCCCCTTCGTATGATGCAAACTTGCTGGAAAGGTGGAGGGACGTCACAGTAGGCTTGCTTTAAGCACTCTAATTTTGTCAAAGTAACAGCGTCGGAGGCACGACCCGGCCAAAATAAGTCCAGGAGCGCATCGCCATTAGAATGGACGTGACGACCGGTGCACACCTAGGGCGGACCAGCCGGCCCATCCCAAAGTCCAACTACTAGCTTTTCAATTGCAACAACTTAAATATACGCTATTGGAGCTGGAATTGCCGCGGCTGCTAGCACCAGACTTTCCCTCCAATAAATCCTCGTTAAGGGATTTAGATTGTACTCATTCCAATTACCACACTCATAGAGCCCGGTATTGTTATTTATTGTCACTACCTCCCCGTGTCAGGATTAGGTAATTTGTGCACCTTCTGCCTTCCTTGGATGTGGTAGCCGTTTCTCAAGCTCCCTCTCTGGAATCGAACACTAATTTTCTGTCACCCGTCACCACCATGGTAGGCTACTATCCTACCATCAAAAGTTGATAGGGCAGAAATTTTAATGATGAGTTGCCGGCACGATGGCCGTGCGATCCGTTGAGTTATCATGAATCATCACAGCAACGGGCAGAGCCCGCGTCGACCTTTTATCTAATAATTGCATCTCTTTCAGAAGTCGGGGTTTGTTGCACGTATTAGCTCTAGAATTACTATGGTTATCCGAGTAGTAGATACCATCAAAGAAATTATAACTAATTTAATGAGCCATTCACAGTTTCAGAGTCTGAATTTGATCATACTTAAACATTCATGTCTTAATATTTGAGACAAGCATATGATTACTGGCAAGATCAACCAAGTAGCATTCCTCAACAATGTCGCGCACAACATGATCCCGGCGCGCCCTTTCGGTTATGGTTGGGTCCAAGGTGAGCGCGACAGTCATTTGCAAGGATCATTCGTTTTGGACTGATAGAAGCCGGTGAATGCCCCATGCCCACTACGTCTACCAATCTGAGAATTTGAGGCGCCGCTCACGGACCACGCCATCGCACGACAAAGCGAGGGAAGGAGTGGGACGCGAGAGCTTCTTTTGGGTTCACCCCGCGCATGGGATGCGAGGGGTGAAAGGCGACCGTTTGCACGTGCACAATGCCTAGGCATTAGGTATGCAGCACAGAAATCCGACATCCGACCAACCTAGATTGCGCTTCATCCGTCGTCGAATTGGCATGCGAGTTAGGACGTCGCAGCTCGAAGCAGGGATCCAACATAACCACACATGCCCAATACCACTCATGCACCGTGTGTAAATAGCTCTGTCAATGCACGCCTGACATCCTCCCTGCCGCCCGACATGAGATGTCGTGTGACGACGCCGATGCCTTCTTTGTAAGGACAATGCTACACTTGCCGTTGCGCTCCTGCCCAAGGAAGTTGAGAAATTAATCACTGCAAAGATTGTTGAAGGAAGACCATATTTCACACAAGGGAACCGCCCACGCCCGGTCCATCATAGCGTCAGGCCGCACATGGCCTTACGTGCCCCGTACATGCGACGCCTAGAGTTAGCCATAAAAGGAGCTCTAGAACTCACAACTCGCTTGAAACCACTGTCGTTTTCACACCAAACGCTATTATAAACTGATCTTGAGAAGTTCCCTCGGCGGCACATGTTCGCCCCGCAGACGTCGCTGGCAAGTTTTTGTAAGTGCCCAAAGGCGTAGCACGGACGAGCCATGCATGCCATCAAGCGCCCACGCAACATGCCTACTAAGCCCACAGGACGCCCGTGACGTCTGCCTTGTTATTCCTCGGTCGCCCCACAGACGTACTCGGCATGTTTTTGCAAGCGCACAATGGCGTAGCACGGACGAGCCATACATGCCATCAAGCACCCACGCCGCAAGCCTTCTAAGCCCACAGGACGCCCTTGACGTCCGCCTGCTTTTGCTTCAATTGCCCCGCACACGTCGTTGGCATGTTTTTGTTGATGCCCTACGGCGTAGCACGGACAAGCCATGCATGCCGTCAAGCGCCCACGCAGCACGCCTACTAAGCCCACAGGACGCCCATGACGTCTGCCTGCCACCGCCTCAAACGCCTAGCAGACGTCGCGGGCGTGTTTTTGTATACGCCAAACAGCGTAGCACGGACGAGCCATGCATGCCGTCAAGCGCCCACGCAGCACACCTATTATGCCCACAGGACGCCATCGACGTCCACCTCCCTTTGCCTCAGCCGCCCCGCAAACGTCGCAAGGATGTTTTAGTAGACGCCCAACGGCGTAGCAGGGACTAGCAATATATTCCATCAAGCCCCCACACAGCATGACTGCTAAGCCCACGGGACGCCTATGCCGTCTGCCTGCTTGAGTCTCAGTCTGCCACCAACACCTCTTCCCCCCTTATATATGCTTAAAAAAGTTTTACCCATGTGACAAGAGTACACATGGATTTTCCAGAGAATCAAAATGGAAATGTACAACCAAAATATGCACGTTCTAAGGTACAAACAAACATCAGCTTTCATAATTGACTTTAATATATATATATAAAATATTTTTCAACATTTTTTTAATTTTTATTTTTTTTGAAAATTCTAAAAAATAATAAATTAATAAAAAATAGGGAAATTATCGAAAAAATTCGAAATCAACTCCCAAAATTCACAAATAAATATGGGAAATTTAAAATAAAATAATTAATAAATTTTATTTTTTAAAAGGAGACGTAAAAAATAAAAAAGTGTAAAAAATAATTTATCAAATAATGAAAAAAGTCGGAAAAATATGGAAATGCTCGAAAAAACTTCTAAACATGTTAAATTAATGATAAGATATATATTTCCTCAAATAAAAGATGTTACAATATCGTACAAACCATAAAAATAATGAATATGATGCGAAAGAGCCATGTTAGGCGGAAACGTTAGAGAATAGTTAATGGAAAGTAGATGAATATATTTGTTATGCATGGAAGTTGTTTCAAAATCCTTTGATTTATGTGCGGCATGAACATCCTCATGTTTTGTTTAGAACTTCAACAATGTCGCGCAAGCCACGACCGAGGCAGGCAGGCCACGGCCGATGTCGTCCGACCGTGTGTGCTGTCCAAGGGCTATGATGGCATGCCACGCCCGATGATGGCCGACCGTCTGTACTTTCCAAAGGCGATGATGGCATGCCACACCCGACGTCGTCCAACTGTTTGTGCTTTCCAAGGGCTATGATTGCATGCCACGCCTGAAGACGGCTGACCGTCTGTGTACTCCAAGGGCGATGATGGCATGTTACGCCCGACGCCGTCTGACTATCTGTGCTGTCCAAGGGCGTTGACGGCATGCCACACTTGACGTCGTCTGAGTGTCTGTGTTGCCCAAAGGCGATGATGGCAAACCACGCCCGACGTCGTTCGACCGTGTTTGCCGTCCAAGGGCAATGATGGCATGCCACACCCGACGTCGTCCGACTGTGTCAGCTAGTCCAAAGGGGATGATGGCATGCCAGGCATGACGTCGTTCGACCGTGTGCCACCCAAAGGCGATGATGGCATACCACGCCCGACGTCGTTCGACAATGTGTGCTGCCCAAAGGCGATGATGTCATGCCACGCCCGACGTCGTTTGACCGTGTGTGCTTCCCAAAGGCGATGATGGCATACCACGCCCGATGTCGTTCAACCGTGTGTGCTGCCCAAAGGAGATGATGGCATGCCACGACCGACGATGTTCGAGCATCTGTGCTGCCCAAAGGCGATGATGGCATGCCATGCCCGACGTTGTTCGACTGTGGTTACCGTCCAAGGGCGATGATGGCATGCCACGCCCGATGTCGTCCGACTGTGTCAGCTAGTCCAAATGAGATGATGGCATTCCACACACGACGTCGTTTGACCGTGTTTGCTGCCCAAAGGCAATGATGGCATGCCACTCCCGTCGTCGTTCGGCCGTGTGTGCTGCCCAAAGGCGATGATGGCATGCCACTCCCGACGTCGTTCGACCGTGTGTGCTGTACAAAGGCGGTGATGGTATGTCACGCCTGATATCGTTCGACCATGTTTGCCGTCCAAGTGCAATGATGGCATGCCACGCCCGACGTCTTAATTTCTTCACTTTGACATTCCGAGCATAGGGCAGAAATCACATTTTGTAAACATCCGTTGGGACCATCGCAATGCTTTGTTTTAATTAAATAGTCGGATTCCCCTTGTCCGTACCAGTTCTGAGTTGGCTGTTCGATGCTGGGGGAAGGCCCCCGAAGGAACCTTTCGCAGTCCGTCCCCTGGCCGGCACATGGCGACCCGCTCTCGCCACAGGAGCAGCTCGAGGAGTCCACCGACAGCCGACGGGTTCGGGACTGGGACCCCCGTTCCAAGCCATCAAAGCCAATCCTTTTCCCGACGTTACGGATACATTTTGCGGACTTCCGTTGCCGACATTGTTCCATCGACCAGAGGTTGTTCACCTTGGAGACCTGATGCAGTTATGAGTACGACTGGTCGTGGACGACATTCGGTCTTCCGGATTTTCAAGGGCTACCGGGAGCGCACCGGACACCACGCGACGTGCGATTCTCTTCAAGCAACTGGACCCTACCTCCGGCTGAGCCGATTCCATGGTGGGATGGTTGTTAAACAGAAAAGATAACTCTTCCCGAGGATCCCGCCAACGTCTCCGGTCTTTCTAACGTTGCGGTCAATCGCCAAGTCCCGGTTTAGGAATTTCAACCAGATTCCCTTTCGGAGTATGCGCGATAAATGCTATCTGTCGGGGTTCCCCCGACACTTAGGATCGACTAACCCATGTGCAAGTGCCGTTTACATGGAACCTTTCCCCTCTTCAGCCTTCAAAGTTCTCATTTGAATATTTTCTACTACCACCAAGATCTGCACCAACGGCCGCTCCGCCCAGGCTCGGGCCCAAGGTTTTGCAGCAACCGCCGCGCCCTCCTACTCATCGGGGCCTGGAACTTGCCCTGATGGCCGGTTGTAGGTCGCACGCACGCTTAAGCGCCAACCATTTTTGGGGCTAGTTGATTAGGCAGGTGAGTTGATACACACTCTTTAGCGGATTTCGACTTTCATGACCACCATCCTGCTGTCTTAATCGACAAACACCCTTTGTGGGATCTAGGTTAGCGCGCAGTTTTGCACCGTAACTCGGCTTCCGGTTCATCCCGCATCGCCTGTTCTGCTTACAAAAAATGGCCCACTTGGAGCTCTTGATTTCGTGGCGCGGCTCAACGAAGCAGTCGCCCCTTCCTACCTATTTATTGTTTGAGAATAGGCCGAGGGCGTTGCGCCCCCGAGGACTCTAATCAATGCCTTTACCCAAAAGAACTCAAACAAGAGCTCCAGCTATCCTGAGGGAAACATCGGAGGGAACCAGCTACTAGACGGTTCGATTAGTATTTTGCCCCTATACATAAGTAAGACGAACAATTTGCGAGTTAGTATCGTTGCGGGACTCCACCAGAGTTTCCTCTGGCTTCGCCCTGCTCAGGCATAGTTCTCCATCTTTCAGGTCCAGAAAGGTATGCTCACACTCGAACCCTTCTCTGAAGATCAAGGTCGATCGGCGGTGCACCCCTCAGGGGGATCCCAACAATCAGCTTCCTTGCGCCTTACGGGTTTACTCGCCCGTTGACACGCACACATGTCAGACTCCTTGGTCCGTGTTTCAAGACGGGTCGAATTGGGATCCCACAGGCCAGCGTCCGGTGCGCGCAAATGCTGAAGCAAGTCGGAGGCGCGCACTGCCTTCCACAATCAGGGAGACGGTATTCCACGGGCATATCGATATCCCGGGCTTTGGCCGGCCACCAATCCACGCTGGTCCACGCCCCGAGTCGATCGGTGGACCGGCTCGTCACCGTTCCACATCTGACTGGGGCGCATCGACGGCCCCCATCTGCTTCCCTCCCGACAATTTCAAGCACTTTTTGACTCTCTTTTCGAAGTCTTTTTTATCTTTCCTTCGCGGTACTTGTTTGCTATCGGTCTCTCGCTAGTATCTAGCCTTGGACGGAATTCACCGCCCGCTTCGGGTTGCTTTCTCAAACAACCAGACTCGTAGACAGCACCTCGTGGTGCGATACGGTTTGAGCACGACGGGGCTCTCCCCCTCTGTGGTGACCCCTTCAAGGGGCCTTGGGCCTGGTCCGCCGTTGAGGACGGTTCTCCAGACTATAATTCAGACGACGGAGCCGCCCGATACTAAGCCTGGGTTGTTCCTGGTTCGCTCGTTGTTACTAGAGGAATCCTTGTAAGTTTATTTTCCTCTGCTTATTGATATGCTTAAACTCTGCGGGAAATCCCACCTAACCAGGGGTTGCGGTCGGAGCGCCTGGTGAGGCGCGGTGAGGGTCGAGGAGTCCGACCGCGCGCTTGGCGCGCATGGGAGGCCAGCTTCCGCCCCCGCGTTAAGACTTGCGGTGTGCGGGAAGGTGACGCGATGCGTGATGCCCAGGAAGATGTGCCCTCGGCCAAATGGCTTAGGGCGCAACTTACGTTCAAAGACTCGATGGTTCACGGGATTCTACAATTCACACCTAGTACGTTCTTCATCGATGTGAGGGCCAAGATATCTGTTGCCGAGAGTCATTTGTGTTTACAGAGCAGCGCGCTCCCCCCCTCACGATCCGCGAATGGGGCGCGAGTGGGAGGGCTGTCGATTGTAGTATTCCTTGGCGCTTTCCGCATCGGGGTTCATTGGTTGACCGAAGAGCTTGAACGCCTCGAGCGACGAGCATATCGCCCCCAGTGTTTAAAATGAGTTCGCGGGTCGTTCTGCTGTGCAGGTTTCAACAATGATCCTTTCGCAGGTTCACCTACAAAAACCTTTTTACGACTTCTCCTTCCTGTAAATGATAAGGTTCAATGGACTTCTCACGATGTCACGGGTAGCGAAACACTCACGTCGCCGCGATCCAAACATTTCACTATATCATTCAATCGGTAGGAGCGACGGGCGGTGTGTACAAAGGGAAAGAACGTAGTCAACGCGAGCTGATGACTCGCGCTTACTAGGAATTCCTCGTTGAAGACCAACAATTGAAATGATCTATCCCCATCACTATGAAATTTCAAAGATTACCCGGGCCTGTCGGTCAAGGCTATAAGATCATTGAATAGATCAGTGTGGCGCGCATGCGGCCCAAAACATCTAAGGGCATCACAGAACTGTTATTGCCTCAAACTTCCGCGGCCTAAAAGGCCGTAGTCCCTCTAAGAAGCTGGCCGCGAAGGGATACCTCTGCATAGCTAGTTAGCAGGCTGAGGTCTCATTCGTTAATGAAATTAACCAGATAAATTGCTCCACCAACTAAGAACGTACATGCACCACCACCCATAGAATCAAGAAAGATCTCTCAGTCTGTCAATCCTAACTATGTTTGGACCTGGTAAGTTTCCCCGTGTTGAGTCAAATTAAGCCGCAGGCTCCACTCCTGGCGATGCCCTTCCATCAATTCCTTTAAGTTTCAGCCTTACGACAATACTCCCCCCCGGAACCCAAAAACTATGATTTCTCATAAGGTGCCGGCAGAGTCCTAAAAGCAACATCCGCTGATCCCTGGTCGACATCGTTTATGGTTGAGACTAGGACGATGTGTGATCGTCTTCGACCCCCAACTCTCTTTCTTGATTAATGAAAACATCCTTTGCAAATGCTTTCGCAGTTGTTCATCTTTCATAAATCCACGAATTTCACCTCTCACTATGAAATACGAATGCCCCTGACTGTCTCTATTAATCATTACTCCGATCCTGAAGGCCAATGTGATTGGACCAAAATCCTATAATGTTATCCCATGCTAATGTATAAAGAGTAGTGTCACGGACCTTGAGAATTTGATAAGACTACGTGCGGCACTTGACAACGTACTCACGATTCTTTCACGATCTCTTAAGCTCAAGTCAGCCTTTCTACTCGGAATGCTGAGAATAAAAAGAAAGACAAAGACAGAACTTTGGAAAAGAGAGGACTTGTATTTTATTATTCAGTTGATTAATAATTTACTAATACAATGACTCTCCTATTTATACTACTCCCTAAGCTTAAGAGTAAATAAATGTTCCTATACAAGTCCCTAAGTACATGCACTCAATCCATGTTCTACAATCCTAGAATATGTCTCTAGCTCTTCCAAAAGGTTCCTAGAATTCTCTAGTCTGCCCCAACAATCTAGAAGACTAGAGCCTTGCACAAGCCTCTACAAGGCTGTTGGACCGCCTGCCCCCTTTATATGGTGCGAACTTGCTGGAAAGGTGGCGGGACGTCACAATCTCCCCCACCTTATGATGCGACGACCGCGTCGCATTGCGACTGTATCGGTGTCGAATTTTGTCGTGCAATCATCAACTCACGTACTGGTTGAATCCCCTCGAGTAGCCTCTTCAGCGATTGCCCGACCTTTCTCGACCGGATCTTTCGAACTTCCTCCTTCATAGGAGGCAAGTGCCTCAGCGGCATCTTTTTCATCACGGCAGTGTTCGTTCTTGGAACCCTCTTCGTGCACAGTGGTAAGGACTTTTACGCTTCATTGTATTCTCCCGAACATGCAATGGTTGCTACCGATGTTTACTTCACGTCGACCCTTTCGATCTTTATGGCCGTCAGCTAGATTTGTCCCTCCATTTTCTGTGCTTTACCATGGGAACCATACATGTTCCTACTTTCTCCATGATCATCAATTGTTGGAGATAAGGATCGATCACTGTATGGCATTGCTGGAAGAACTCCTTCACAAGAATAATATCATAGATATCTAAGGGAGCGACGAAGAACTTCGTTTTTCCTTGCCAGTCGCCTATCGTGATGCTCACTCCATGCGCAACTCCATCAACAGGAGTTGGTGGTGCATTGACCGTTTTGAGTTTGATGTTGCATGGACTATAACGCAACCCCAACCTCGTTGCTGCCGTCTTGTCCATGAGATTGTCCTCTGCACCAGTGTCGACCAACACACGAGCACGTTTCCCATTGATCGTGATGTCGACACATTGAGCGCATGCCTTAGACTTCACAAGCCCCTCCTCCGCATGCTTCGGCTTCGCTTGCCTTGGCTTCTCTAGCCTTGGCGTCTTTGATGGTTGCTTGGTGACAGCTCCGCATAGACTTATCAAGCCCAACTGCTTAGTTTCCTCGACTTCATCTTCTTCTTGGACTTTCTTTTCCTTCCGCTCTCGGAGGATAGCACCAAGACTCTTCAGTTCAGGGCACTTTGAATAACTATGCAGCCCACTACATATGTAGCAACCATCTCCCTTGGCAACCTGTTTCCTCACCATGTTGCCATGATTTCCGGATTTCTTGCCGTTTGACCTGTAGGTGTCACGCCTGTGAAGCCGTTGCTAATCGCCTCGCCTCTTTGGTTGTGGCCATTGCACCTTGCATTCGCCACAATCTTCCCCACTATCATCATGACTACCTTCCTCCTCATCCTCCTTGGCACTGTGAGATTTCTCCTGCCTGAAGTTTGTCAAGGCTTTGGCTTGCGTGATGGCTTCGTCAATAGTCCCGACCTGTCGCCGCTCCAACTCCATTCTGTCCAAACTTTGCAGCCCATCAAGGAAGTGGAACAACATATCTTCATCCGTGAAGTTGGGAATCTGAAGTGTAAGGGTGGTGAACTCCCGCACATACGCGCGTATGTTGCCCTTTTGCTTTAACACCCTAAACTTGCGCTTTGCCTCATGTATGACATTGTTAGGGTAGAACGTCTTCTTGAACTCCTCGCGGAATAGCTCCCACGTGTTTATAGTGCATGTCCCCTTCTTGATGTCGGACTCTTTACGCCTTTACCATAGCATGGCCATGTACGAAAGATACAACACAATAGTGTTGATCTTGTTCACATCACTTCACACCCGATTACACTTGATGTAATTCTCTAAGTGGCATAGGAAATTCTCCACCTCGTGTGCGTTGCAGACGCCTTTGAACATAGGTGGTCTGGGAGCATAGACTCTGGCCTCCCTTTCCCGATCAAGTGATGTGGATCTATTAACCTCCCTGTCTTCCTTGAGTGCTTCAACTTCAACCTTCAACGACTTAATTGCGCCGAGCGCTTCCATAAGCCTGAACTCTAAGGAAGTAATGGCCTCTTTCGTCTCGAACTCGGCCAGCTGGCATGCCTCCAACTCCTTTTGGATGTTGTCGTTCTCCTCAAGGGTGAAGTCTTCAAGGGTTTTGAATTTGCTATCCCCCCCATTCAAGCGCCGGCCTAAGATCTCAACGACCTGCCTTGTCATTTCTACCCTTGAAATCCACTCTTCTCCGGCATTAACATCTACGTCATCCTCGCCGGTCACTTCATCACTTCCATCGACAATTGTGGGTGGGTGAGATGTTTGCACCTCGCTTGGTGTGGTCTCGGGCAGAATCCCTTCATTTCCCTTCTACTGCTTCTTCCCTTTCTTATTCTTCTTTCCTCCATCCGTGCGGACGTTGGTGGTGCTAGCGCTGATAACATCTCCTTCGTTCGTCATTCTCTTACGATCAACCTATACCACTTGTCACAGACCTAGAGAATCTGACAATAATCCGTGCGGCACTTGACAACTTACTCTCGATTCTTTCACGATCTCGTAAGCTCAAGTCAGCCTTTCTACTCGGAACGCTAAGAGAATAAGAAGAAAGACAAAGACAGAACTTTGGAAGAGAGGACTTTTATTTTATTATTTAGTTGATGGATGATTTACAAATACAATGACTCTCCTATTTATACTACTCCCTAAGCCTAAGAGTAAATAAATGTTGCTATACATGTCCATGAGTACATACACTCAATACATGTTCTACATTCCTAGAATATGTCTCTAGATCTTCCAAAAGGCTCCTTGAATTCTCTAGTCTGCCCCAAGAATCTAGAAGGCTCTAGAGTCTTGCACAAGCCTCTCCAAGGCTGTTGGACCGCCTACACCTTTCGTATGCTGCGAACTTGTAGGAAAGGTGGTGGGATGTCACAGTAGGCTTGCTTTGAGCACTCTAATTTCTTCAAAGAAACAGCGTCTGAGGCACGACTCGGCCAAATAAGGCTTGGAGCGCATCACCGATAGAAGGGACGAGACCAACGGTGCACACGTAGGGCGGACTGGCCAGCCCATCCCAAAGTCCAACAACGAGCTTTTTAATTGAAACAAGTTAAATATATGCTATTGGGGATAGAATTACCGCGACTGCTGGCACCTGACTTGCCCTCTAATTGATCCTCGTTAAGGGATTTAGAATGTATTCATTCCAATGACCACACTCATAGAGCCCAGTATTGTTATATATTGTCACTACCTCCCCGTGTTAGGATTGGGTAATTTGCGCACCTGGCTGCCTTCCTTGGATGTGGTAGCCATTTCTAAGGCTCCCTCTCTGGAATCGAACACTAATTCTCCGTCACCCTTCACCACCATTGTAGGCTACTATCCTACAATCAAAAGTTGATAGGGCAGAAATTGGAATGATGCGTCGACGGTATGATGGCCGTGCGATCAGTCGGGTTATCATGAATCATCTTAGCAACAGGTAGATCCCGCGTCGACCTTTTATCTAATAAATTCATGCCTTCCAGAAGTTGGGGTTTGTTGCAGGTATTAGCTCTAGATTTACTATGGTTATCCGAGTAGTAGATACCATCAAACAAATTATAACTGATTTAATTAGCCATTCGCAGTTTCAGAGTCTAAATTTGATCATACTTACACATGCATCGCTTAATCTTTTAGACTCGCCCCGCTCTGGCATAGTTCACCATCTTTCGGGTCCCGAAAGGTATGCTCACACTCGAACCCTTTTCAGAAGATCATGGTCGGTAGGCGGTGCACCCTTTTAGCCGACTTCACTTGCCTACATAGTTCCATCGACCAGAGGTTGTTCACCTTGGAGACCTTATGCGGTTATGAGTACGACCGGGCATGGACAACATTCGGTCCTCTGGATTTTCAACGGCCGCCGGGAGCGCACCGGACACCACGCGACGTGCGCTGCTCTTCCAGCCGCTGGACCCTACCTCCGGCTAAGCCGATTCCAGGGTGGTTGCAGGCTGTTAAATAAAAAAGGCAACTCTTCTCGAGGCACCCGCCGATATCTCTGGACTTCCTAACGTTGCCGTCAACCGCCATGTCCCGGTTCGGGAATTTTAACCCGATTCCCTTTTGGAGTACGTGCGAAATGCGCTATATGTCGGGGTTCCCCCGACCCTCACAATCGACTAACCCATGTGCAAGTTCCATTCACATGGAATCCCCTCTTCGGCCTTCAAAGTTCTCATTTGAATATTTGCTACTACCACCAAAATCTGCACCGACGGCTTTTCCGCCCAGGCTCGCACCCAAGGTTTTGCAGCGACCGCCGCGCCCTCCTACTCATCGGGGCCTGGCACTTGCCCCGATGGCAGGGTGTAGGTCGCGCGCTTAAGCGCCATCCATTTTCGGGCCTAGTTGATTCGGCAGGTGAGTTTTTACACTCCTTAGCGGATTTTGACTTCCATGACCACCGTCCTGCTGTCTTAATAGACCCTCAACCTTTGTGGGATCTAGGTTAGCGTGCAGTTTGGCACCGTAACTGGGCTTCCGATTCATCCTGCATCGCCAGTTCTGTTTACCAAAAATGGCCCACTTGGAGCTCTTGATTCCGTGGCGCGGCTCAAAAAAGCAGTCGCGCCGTCCTACCTAATTAAAGATTGAGAATAGGTTGAGGGTGTTGCCCCCCCGAGGCCTCTAATCATTTCCTTTACGCGATAGAACTCGCACGCGAGCTCCAGCTATCCTGAGGGAAACTTCGGAGGGAACCAGCTACTAGACGGTTTGATTAGTCTTTTACCCCTATACCCAAGTTAGACGAACGATTTGCACGTCAGTATATCTGCGGGCCTCCACCAGAGTTTCCTTTGGCTTTGCCCCTCTCAGGCATAGTTCCCCATCTTTCGGGACCCGAAAGGTATGCTCACACTCGAACCCTTCTCAGAAGATCAAGGTCTGCACCCCTTAGGGGGATCCCACCAATCAGCTTCCTTGCGCCTTCCGGGTTTACTCGTCTATTGACTCGCACACATGTCAGACTTCTTGGTCTATGTTTCAAGATGGGTCAAATTGGAGCCCACAGGCCAGCGTCCAGAGCGCGCAGATGCCGAAGCACGCCGGAGGCGTGCACTGCCTTCCACAATCAGAGAGGCGGCGTTCCACGGGCGTATCGATAGCTCGGACTTTGGCCACCCCCAATAAATGCTGCTCCACGCCCCGACTCGATCGGCGGACCGGCTCATCACCCTTCCACATCTGACCGAGGCGCATCGCCGAACCCCATCCGCTTCCCTCCCGGCAATTTCAAGCACTCTTTAAGTCTCTTTTAAAAGTCCTTTTCATCTTTCCCTCGCGGTACTTGTTCGCTATCGGTCTCTTGCCATTATTTAGCCTTGTACATAATTCACCGCCCGCTTCAGGTTGCATTCCCAAACAACACGACTCGTAGACAGCGCCTCATGGTGTGACAGGGTCCAGGCACGACGGGGCTCTCACCCTCTCCGACGCCTCTTTCCAGGGGACTTGGGCCCGGTCCGCTGCTGAGGACGCTTTTCCTGACTACAATTCGGTTGACGGAGCCGCCAGATACTAAATCTGGGCTGTTCCTGGTTCACTCGCCGTTAGTAGGGGAATCCTTGTAAGTTTCTTTTCCTCCGCATATTGATATGCTTAAACATTGCGGGTAATCCTGCCTTACCTAAGGTCACGGTCGGAGCGCTTGGTGAGGATCGGTGAGGGTCAAGAGTTCCAGACGCGTGATGGGCTGTTGCAGCGACAACAAGAGAGAGTTCAGTTTAAACAACCACTTGCCGCAACGTCCGTCAACATGGACTCGCATTTAGTTCGGTTGCGCGCTCGGGGCGCATGGGAGGCCAGCTTCCGCCCCCGCACTAAGTCTTACGGCGTGCAGGGGGAGACGCGATGCGTGACGCCCAGGCAGACGTGCCCTTGGCCAAATGGCTTTGGGTCAACTTGCGTTCAAAGACTCGATGGTTCACAGGATTTAGCAATTCACACCAAGTAGCGCATTTTGCTACGTTCTTCATCGATGCGAGAGCCGAGATATCTGTTATCGAGAGTCATTTGGGTTTACGCTTCCCCCCATACGATCCTCAAATAGGGCGCGAGGGGGAGGGCTGTCGATTGTATTATTCCTTGGCTCTTTCCGCGTCGGGGTTTGTTGGTCGACCAAAGAGCTTGCGCGCCTCGAGCGACGGGAGAGAGGAGCGCGACAATGATCCTTCCTCAGGTTCACCTACGGAAACCGTGTTACGACTTCTCCTTCCTCTAAGTGATATGGTTCAATGGACTTCTCGCGACGTCACAGGCAGCGAACTGCCCACGTCGCCGCGATCCAAACATTTCACTGGATCATTCAATCGGTAAGAGCAACGGGTGGTGTGTAAAAAGGGCTGAGACGTAGTCAATACGAGCTGATGACTCGCGCTTACTAGGAATTCCTTGTTGAAGACCAACAATTGCAATGATCTATCCCCATCACGATGAAATTTCAAAGATTACCCGGGTCTGTCGGCCAAGGCTATAAGCTCGTTGAATACATCAGTGTAGCGCGCGTGTGGCCCAGAACATCTAAGGGCATCACAGAGCTGTTATTGCCTTAAACTTCCGCGGCCTAAAAGGCCGTAGTCCCTCTAAGAATCTGGCCGCGAAGGGATACGTCCGCATAGCTAGTTAGCAGGTTGAGGTCTCATTCATTAATGGAATTACCCAGACAAATCGCTCCACCAACTAAGAAAGGCCATGCACCACCACCCATAGAATTAAGAAAGAGCTATCAGTCTTTCAATCTTTACTATGTCTCGACCTGGTAAATTTCCCCGTGTTGATTCAAATTAAGCCACAGGCTCCACTCCTGGTGGTTCCCTTCCTTCAATTCCCTTAAGTTTCAGCCTTGCGACCATACTCCCCCCGGAACCCAAAAACTATGATTTCATATAAGGTGCGGGCAGAGTCCTAAAAGCAACATCCGCCGATCCCTGGTCGACATCGTTTATGGTTGAGACTAGGACGGTATGTGATCGTCTTCGAGCCCCCAACTTTCATTCTTGATTAATGAAAATATCCTTGGCAAATTCTTTCGCACTTCTTTGTCTTTCATAAATCCATGAATTTCACCTCTGACTATGAACTACGAATGCCCCTGACTATCAGTGTTAATCATTACTCCGACCCCAAGGCCAACGTAATAAGACCGAAATCCTATAACATTATCCCATGCTAATATATACAAAGTGTAGGCTTGCTTTGAGCACTCTAATTTCTTCAAAGTAACAGCGCCAAAGGCACGACCTGGCCAATTAAGGCCAGGAGAGCATCGCCGATAGAAGGGACGAGATGACTGGTGCACACCTAGGGAGTTGAGAATTTAATCACTGCAAAGATTGTTGGTGGAAGACCAAGTTTCACATAGGGGAACCACCCATGCCCGGACCATCATAGCGTCTGGTCGCACATTGCCTTGCATGCGACTCCTAGAGTTATCCGTAACAGGAGCTCTAGAACTCATCAATCGCCCGAAAGCACTGTCGTTTTCACACCAAACGCTATTATAAACCGATCTTGAGAAGTTCCCTCGGCAGCGCATGTTCGTCCTGCTGATGTCGCTGGCATGTTTTTGTAAGCGCCCAACGGCGTAGCACGGACGATCCATGCATGCCATCAAGCACCCACGCAGCACGCCTACTAAGCCGACAGGACGCCCGTGACGCACGCTTTGTAAGGCCTCGGTCGCCCCGCAGACGTCGTCGGCATGTTCTTGCAAGCGCCCAACGGCGTAGCACAGATGAGCCATGCATGCCATCAAGCGCCCACGCAACACGCCTACTAATCCCACAGGACGCCCTTGACGTCCGCTTGCTTTCGCCTCAGTTTCCCCGCAAACGTCGCTGGGATGTTTTTGTTGACACCCAACGGCGTAGCACGGACGAGCCATGCATGCCGTCAAGCACCCACGCAGCACGCCTACTAAGTCCACAGGACGCCCACTACGTCCGCCTGCCACCGCCTTAAACGCCCCGCAGACATCACGGGCGTGTTTTTGTAAACGTCCAATGGTGTAGCACGGACGAGCCATGCATGCCGTCAAGCGCCCATGCAGCACTCCTACTAAGCCCACAGGACACCCTTGACGTCCACCTGCCTTCGCCTCAGCTGCCCTGCAAACGTCGCTAGCATGTTTTTGTAGACGCCCAACGACGTACCACGGACAAGCCATGCATACCATCAAGCACCCACGCAGAACGCCTACTAATCCCACAGGACGCCCTTGACGTCCGCCTACCTTTGCCTCGCTCGACACATCGACTTCATCGACGTGTTTTTATAAACGCCCAACGGCGTAGCACGGACAAGCCATGCATGCCATCAAGCGCCCACGCAGCACGCCTGCTAAGCCCACGGGACGCCTATGCCGTCTGCCTGCCTACGCCTCAGTCTGCCTCCAACACCTCTACCTCCCTTATATATGCTTAAAAAAGTTTTACCCATGTGACATGAGTGGACATGGATTTTCACAAGAATCATAATGGAAATGTACAACCCAAATATGCACGTTATAAGGTACAAACACAAATTTGCTTTCATAAATGACTTTAATATATATATAAAAAAATATTTTTCAACATTTTAAAAAAAAATTCGAAAAATTAGTAATAATTTAATAAAAAATAGGGAAAATATCAAAAAAATATGAAATCAACTCCGAAAATTCACAAATAAATATGGGAACCTTGAAATAAACAAATTAATAAATTTTACTTTTAAAAGGAGACGTAAAAAATAAAAAAGCGTAAAAGTAAATTATAAAATAATGATTAAAAGTCAGAAAAATATGGAAATGCTCGAAAACACTTCTAAACAGGTTAAATTAATGATAAGATATATATTTGCACAAATAAAAGATGTTTCAATATCGTACGAACCGTAAAAGTAATAAAAATGATGCGAAAGAGCCATGCTAGGCGGAATCGTTAGAGAATAGATAATGGAAAGTAGATGAATATGTTTGTTTTTCATGTAGGTTGTTTCAAAATCCTTTGATTTATGTACGGCATGAACGTCCGCATGTTTTTTTAGAACTCAAACAATGTCGCACAAGCCACGACCGATGTAGGCAGGCCACGATCGACTGTTGTGTGCAGGCACGTCAGACGACGGCTGACTGTTTGTGCTGTCCAAGGGCTATGATAGCATGCAACGCCCGACGACGGCTGACCGTCTGTGCTGGTCCAAGGGCGATGATGACATGCCACGCCCGACGCCGTCCAACCATCTGTGCTGTCCAAGGGCTATGATGGCATGCCACGCCAGATGACGATCGATTGTCTGTGCTGTCCAAAGGTTATGATGGCATGCCACGCCTGACGTCGTCCGACTGTGTGTGCTGTCCAAGGGCTATGATGGCATGCACGCCCAACGACGGCCGACCGTCTGTGCTTTCCAAAGGCGATGATGTCATGCCATGCCCGACGTCATTCGACCGTGTGTGCTCTCCAAGGGCTATGATGGAATGCCACGCCCGATGATGGCCAGCCGTCTGTGCTGTTATAGGGAGATGATGGCATGCGACGCCCGACACTTTCCAACCATGTGCTGTCCAAGGGATATGATGGCATGCCACGCCAGATAACGATCGATTGTCTGTGCTGTCCAAAGGTGATGATGGCATGCCACGCCCGACATCGTCCGACTGTGTGTGCTGTCCAAGGGCTATGATGGCATGCACAACCGATGACAACCGACCGTCTGTGCTGTCCAAAGGTGATTATGGCATGCCACGCCCGACGCCGTTCGACCGTGTGTGCTGTCCAAGGGATATGATTGAGTGCCACGCCCGATGACGGCCGACCGTCGCCCGACGCCGTCCAACCATGTGTGCTGTCCAAGGGCTATGATGGCATGCCACGCTAGATGACGGTCGATTGTCTGTGCTGTCCAAAGGTGATGATGGCATGCCACGCCTGACGTCATCCGACTGTGTGTGCTGTCCAAGGGCTATGATGGCATGCACGCCCAACGACGGCCGACCGTCTATGCTTTCCAATGGTGATGATGGCATGCCACGCCCGACGTCATTTGACCGTGTGTGCTCTCCAAGGGCTATGATGGAATGCCACGCCCGATGATGGCCAACCGTCTGTACTGTTATAGGGAGATGATGGCATGCGACGCCCGACACCATCCACCCATGTGCTGTCCAAGGGATATGATGGCATGCCACGCCAGATAACGATCGATTGTCTGTGCTGTCCAAAGGTGATGATGGCATGCCACGCCCGACGTCGTCCGACTGTGTGTGCTGTCCAAGGGCTATGATGGCATGCACAACCGACGACGGCCGACCGTCTGTGCTATTTAAAGGCGATGATGGCATGCCACGCCCGACGCCGTTCGACCGTGTGTGCTGTCCAAGGGATATGATGGAGTGCCACGCCCGATGACGGTCGACCATCTGTACTGTCATAGAGAGATGATGGCATGCGACGCCCGACACCGTCCGATCGTCTGTGCTGCCCAAGGGCGATGATGGCATGCCACGCTAGACACCGTTTGACTGTCTGTGCTTCCCAAAGGCGATGATGGTATGCCACGCCCGACGTCGTTCAACCGTGTTTGCCATCCAAGGGCGATGATGGCATGCCATACCCGAGGCCGTCCGACTGTGTCAGCTAGTCCAAAGGCAATGATGGCATGCCACGCTCGACGTCGTTCAACCGTGTGTGTTGCCCAAAGGCGATGATGGCATGCCACGCCCGACGTCGTTCGACCGTGTGTGCTGCCCAAAGGCAGTGATGGCATGTCACGCCCGACGTCGTTCGACCGTGTGTGCTGCCCAAAGGCGATGATGGCATGCCATGCTCGACGTCGTTCGACGGTGTGTGCTACCAAAAGGCGATGATGGCATGCCACGCCCGACGCCGTCTGACCGTCTTTGCTGCCCAAAGGCGATGATGGCATGCCACGCCCGACGTCGTTTAACCGTGTTTGCCATCCAAGGGCGATGATGGCATACCACGCCTGATGCCGTCCGACTATGTCAGCTAGTCCTCAAGCGATGATGGCATGCCACGCCCGCCGTCGTTCGACCGTGTGTGCTGCCCAAAGGCGGTGATGGCATGCCACACCCGCCGTCGTTCGACCATGTGTTCTGCCCAAAGGCGATGATGGCATGCCACGCCCGACGTCGTTCGACCGTCTATGCTGTCCAAAGGTGTAGATGGCATGTCATGCCTGACGTCGTTCGACCGTGTTTTCCAACCAAGGGCTATGATGGCATGCCACGCCTGACGTCATTCGACTATTTGTGCTGCCCAAAGGCGATGATGGATTGCCACGCCTGACGTCGTTCGACAGTGTTTGCTGTCTAAGGGCTATAATGGCATGCTACGCCCGACGTCGTTCGACCGTGTGTGCTGCCCAAAGGCAATGATGGCATGCCACGCCCGACGTCGTCCGACCGTGTGTGCTGTCCAAAGGCGGCGATGTCATGCCACGCCCGATGTTGCCGACCGTGTGTGTTGTCCAAGGGCGGTGATTTCATGCCATGCTCGACTTTGCCGACCATGTGTGCAGTCCAAGGGCGGTGATGTCATTCCACGCTCGACGTTGCCGACCGTTTGTGCTGTCCAAAGGTGGTGATGCCATGCCACGCCCGACGTCGTCCGACCGTGCGTGCTGCCCAAGGGCGGTGATGTCATGCCATGCCCCACGTCGTTCGACCGTGTTTGCCATCCAAGGGCGTATTTTGCAGTCCACACCCGTTCTCCGCAGGCCTTGGAATATGCTTCCTGGCCGCGGACGTGCTGTGTATGCAGACCCATTTATCCCTTGACATCTAACTTGTCTTTAATAATCGCACCCGACATCCTGAAAACCTCTTATAGTGACATGTCATTAGTCCCTTAACACGCCATTAGGCTTGATAAATGAACTCAATGTCACGAAAAACTCGAAATGGGTCTCAGAACATATAGCTCAACACTTAGCGGCAGACAAGTGAACTTCACGTGCTATGTTACTTCCGATACTTATATTTCAACACTTAGTTATTTTTTTCCTTTCCAAGGATAAAGGCAGCACGCGAACCTCTCATTTGAAAAGTTAGAAATGATTGGGTTTGATTTTGGGGGAGGGGAGTGTGGGGGGACGAATCAGTGCGACAAAGGGCTGAATCTCAGTGGATCGTGGCAGCAAGGCCACTCTGCCACTTACATTACCCCGTCGCATATTTAAGTCGTCTTTAAATAATTCTACCCCCTCTCGATTGAAATTGTACTTCAAGGCGGTCACTGCGACGCTTTCTTCGCGGTGACTTAGCCAACGACACGTGCCTTGTAGGCCATAGGCCCCTACTGCGGGTCAGAAAGCGGACGGCAGGCTCATGCATCACTTCTTGCCTGGATTCTGACTTAGAGGCGTTTAATCATAATCCAACACACGGTAGCTTCGCGCCACTGGCTTTTCAACCAAGCGCGATGGCCAATTGTGTGAATCAACGGTTCCTCTCGTACTAGGTTGAATTACTATTGCGACACTGTCATCAGTAGGGTAAAACTAACCTGTCCCACAACGGTCTAAACCAA
>CM067870.1:16733671-16768671 GCA_034621305.1 Solanum pimpinellifolium | reverse complement strand
TCTCTTACCTTGGCGTATTTGATGGTTTCTTGGTGACAGCTCCACATAGACTTATCAAGCCCAACTTCGTAGTCTCCTTGACTTTATTTTCTTCTTGGGCTTCCTTTTCCTTCCGCTCTCGGAGGATATCACCAAGACTCTTCAGTTTAGGGCGCTTTGCATAACTATGCGGCCCGCTGTATATGTAGCAACCATCTCCCTTGGAAACCTGTTTCCTCATCGTGTTACCACGATCTCCGTGTTTCTTGTTGTTGGATCTGTAGGTGTCACGCCTGTGAGGCCGTTGCTCCTCGCCTCGCCTCTTGGATTGTGGCCGTCGCTCCTCACCTTCGCCACAATCTTCCCCACTATCATCATGACTACCTTCCTCGTCGTCCTCCTCGGCACTGTGAGACTTCTCCTGCCTGAAGTCTGTCAAGGCTTCGGCCTTCGTGATGGCTTCATCAATATTCCCGACCTGTCGCCGCTCCATCTCCGTTCTGGACCAATTTAGCAGCCTATCCAGGAAGTGGAACAACATATCTTCATCCGTGAGGTTGGGAATCTGAAGCGTAAGGGTGGTGAACTCCCGCACATACGCGCGTATGCTGCCCTTTTGCTTTAACTCCCTAAACTTGCGCTTTGCCTCATAGATGACGTTGTTAGGGAAGAACGCCTTCTTTAACTCCTCGCGGAATTGCTTCTATGTGTTCATAGCGCATGTCCCCTTCTTGATGTCGGACTCTTTACGCCTCCACCATAGCATGTCCATCTCCGAAAGATACAACATAGCAGTGTTGATCTTGTTCACATCATTTCGCACCTGATTACACTTGAAGTAATTCTCCAAGTGCCATAGGAAATTCTCCACCTCCTGTGCGTCGCGGACGCCTGTGAGCCTCGACTCTAGACTCCCTTTCCCGATCAAGTGATGTGGATCCACCAATCTCCATGTCTTCCTTGAGTGCGTCCACTTCGGCCTTCAACGACTCAATCACGCCGAGTGCTTCCATAAGCCTGAACTCTAAGGAAGTAATGGTCACTTTCGTCTCGAACTCGGCCCGCTGGCGTGCCTTTAACTCCTTTCCAATGTTGTCTTTCTCCTGAAGGGTGAATTCTTCAAGGGTTTTGAATTTGTTGTCCTCCCCATTCAAGCGCCGACCTAAGATCTCAACAGCCTGCCTTGCCATTTCTACCCTTGCAATCCACTCTTCTCCGGCAGTAATGTCAACGCCATCCTCGCCGGTCTCTTCGTCACTTCCATCGACAATTGTGGGTGGGCGAGATGTTTGCACCTCGCTTGGTGTGGGCTCGGGCAGAATCCATCCATTTCCCTTCTGCTGCTTCTTCCCTTTCTTATTCTTCTTTCCTTCATCCGTGCGGACGTTGGTGGTGCTAGTGCCGATAACGTCTCCTTCGTTCGTCACTCTCTTACGATCAACCTGCTCTGATACCACTTGTCACGGACCTAGAGAATTTGACAAGACTCTGTGCGGCACTTGAGAACTTACTCACGATCTCGTAAGCTTAAGTCAGTCTTTCTACTCGGAATACTAAGTGAATAAGAAGAAAGACAAAGACAGAACTTTGGATGAGAGGACTTGTATTTTATTGTTCAGTTGATGGATGATTTACAAATACAATGACTCTCCTATTTATAGTGCTCCCTAAAACTAAGAGTAAATAAATGCTGCTATACAAGTCCCTAAGTACATGCACTCAATACATGTTCTACATTCCTAGAATATGTCTCTAGCTCTTCCAAAAGGCTCCTAGAATTCTCTAGTCTTCCCCAAGAATCTAGAAGGCTCTAGAGTCTTGCAGAAGCCCTTCCATGGCTGTTGGACCTCCTGCCCCCTTCGTATGCTGCGAACTTGCTGGAAATATGGTGGGACGTCACAGTACGCTTGCTTTGAGCACTCTAATTTCTTCAAAGTAACAGCGCCGGAGGCACGACCCGGCCAATTAAGGCCAAGAGTGCATCACCAACAGAAGGGATGAGACAACCGGTGCACACCTAGGGCGGACTGGTCGGCCCATCCCAAAATCCAACCAGACTTTCCCTCCAATGGGTCCTCGTTAAGGGATTTAGATTGTACTCATTCTAATTACCACACTCATAGAGTCCGGTATTGTTATTTATTGTCACTACCTCCCCATGTCAGGATTGGGTAATTTGCGCGCCTGCTGCCTTCCTTGGATTTGGTAGCCGTTTCTCAGGCTCCCTCTCCGGAATCGAACCCTAATTATCGTCACCCGTCACCACCATGGTAGGCCACTATCCTACCATCAAAAGTTGATAGGGCAGAAATTTGAATGATGCGTCGCTGGCACGATGGCCGTACGATATGTCGAGTTATCATGAATCATCGCAGCAATGGGCAGAGCCCGCGTCGATCTTTTATCTAATAAATGCATCCTTTCCAGAAGTCGGGGTTTGTTGCACGTATTAGCTCTAGAACTACTACGGTTATCCGAGTAGTAGATACCATCAAACAAACTATAACAGATTTAATGAGCCACTCACAGTTTCACAGTCTGAATTTGTTCATACTTACACATGCATGGCTTAATCTTTGAGACAAGCATATGACTACTACCAGGATCAACCAGGTAGAATTCCTCAACGAAGCCGCGCGCCACATGAGCCCGGCGCGCCCTTTTGGGCACGGTCAGTTCCAAGGTGAGCGCGAGAGTCATTCGCAAGGAGCATTCATTTTGGGCAGATAGAAGCCGGTGAAGGCCCCATGCCCACCGCATCAACCGTATCCGAGAATTCGAGGCGCCGCTCACAGACCACGCCATCATACGACAAAGTGAGGGAAGGATTGCGATGCGAGAGCATCTTTAACGCGGATGGGATGCGAGGGGCGAAAGGTGACCATTTGCACGTGCACATAGCCAAGGCATTGGGTATGCAACACAGAAATCCGAAATACGGCCAGCCTAGATTGCGCTTCATCCGCCACCGAATTGGCATGCGAGTTAGGACATCGCTGCTCGAAGAAGGAATTAAACCTAACCACACATTCCCAATACAACTCATGTGTCGTACGTGAATAGCTCTCTTAATGCACGCCCGACATCCACCGCGCCGCCTGACATGAGATGTCGTGCGACGACGCCGATGCCTTCTTTGCAAGGCCAATGCTACACCCGCCGTTGTGCGCCTGCCCAAGGGAGTTGAGAATTTAATCACTGCAAAGATTGTTGGAAGAAGACCAAGGTTCACAAAGGGGAATCTCCTATGCCCGGTCCATCATAGCATCTGGCCGCACATGGCCTTACGTGCCCCGTTCATGCGACGTCTAGAGTTAGCCGTAACAAGAGCTCTAGAACTCACCACTCGCCCGAAAGCACTGCCGTTTCCACACCAAACACTATTATAAACCGATCTTGAGAAGTTCCCTCGACGGCGCACGTTCATCCCGCAGACGTCGCTGGCATGTTTTGGTAAGCGCCCAACGGCGTAGCACGGACGAGCCATGCATGCCATCAAGCGCCCACGCAACAGTCCTACTAAGCCCACAGGTCGTCCTTGACGGCTTCCTGCTTTTGCCTCAGTTTCCCCGCAGACGTCATTGGCATGATTTTGTTAACGCCCAACGACGTAGCACAGACGATCCATGCATGCCGTAAAGCCCCCACGCAGCAGGCCTACTAAGCCAACATGATGCCCATGACGTCCGCCTACCACCTCCTCAAACGCCCCACAGACGTCGTGTGCGTGTTTTTGTAAATGCCCAATAGCCGTTGCACGGACGAGCCATTCATGCCGTCAAGTGAATAAAACGCCATCGACGTCCGCCTGCCTTCGCCTCAGCCGCCCCGCAAACGTCGCTAGCATATTTTTATAGACGCCCAATGACGTAGCACGGACGAGCCATGCATGCCGTCAAGCGCCCACGCAGCACGCCTACAAATCTCACAGGACGCCCTCGACGTCCGCCTGCATTTGCCTCACTCGACCCATCGACGTCGCCGACGTGTTTTAATAAACGCCAAACGGCGTAGCACGGACAAGCCATGCATGCCATCAAGCGCCAACGCAGCATGCCTGCTAAGCCCACGGGACGCCTATGTCATCTGCCTGCCTGCGCCCCAGGCTGCCCTTAACACCTCTACCCCCTTATATATGCTTAAAAAAGTTTTACCCATGTGACATGAGTAGACATGCATTTTCAAGAGAATAATTATGGAAATGTACAACCCAAATATGCACGTTCTAAGGTACAAACACACATCATCTTTCATAAATGAACTTAATATATATAAAAAAATATTTTTCAACATTTTTTTATTTTTATTTTTTTTGAAAATTCTGAAAAATTAGTATAAACATTATTTTTTAAAATGAGACGAAATAATGATTAAAAGTCGAAAAAATATGGAAATGCTCGAAAACACTTCTAAACATGTTAAATTAATGTTAATATATATATTTGCACAAATAAAAGATGTTTCAATATCGTACGAACCGTAAAAGTAACTAAAATGATGCAAAAGAGCCACGTTAAGGGAAACGTTAGAGAATAGATTATGGAAAGTAGATGAATATGTTTGTTATGCATGGAGGTTGTTTCAAAATCCTTTGATTTATGTACGGCATGAACATCCACATGTTAGAACTCGAACAATGTCACGCAAGCCACGACCGATGCGGGCAGGCCACGGCCGACGACGGCCGACCGTCTATTCTGTCCAAGGGCTATGATGGCATGCCACGCCCGACGATGGGCGAATGTCTGTGCTGGTTCAAGGGCGATGATGGCATACAGCTCCTGATGCCGTCCGGCCGTGTGTGTTGTCCAAGGGAGATGATGGCATGCCACGCCCAACGCCGTCCAACTGTGTGTGCTATCCAAGGGCTATGATGGCATGGCACGCCTGACGACGGCCGACCGTGTGTGCTGTCCAAGGGCGATGATTGCATGCGACGCCCGACGCCATCCGACCGTCTGTGGTGCCCAAGGGCGATGATGGCATGCCACGCCCGACGCCGTTTGACTCTGTGCATCCCAAAGGCGATGATTGCATGCCACGACTGACGTCATTCAACCGTGTTTGCCGTCCAAGGGCGATGATGGCATGCAACGCTCGACGCTGTCCGACTGTGTCAGCTAGTCCAAAGGCGATGATGGCATGCCACGCCCAATGTCGTTCGACCGTGTGTGCTGCCGAGATGCGATGATGGCATGCCACGCCCAACGTCGTTGGGTTGTGTGTGCTGCCCAGAGGCGAACACGGTCGAACGACGTCAGGCGTGGCATGCAATCATCACCTTTGGAGAGCACAGATAGTCAAACGGCGTCGGGCGTGACTTGCCATCACCGTCCTTGGACAGCACACACGATCGGCAATGTCGGGTATGGCATGACTTCACCGCCCTTGTAAAACACACACGGTCGTCAACATTGGGCGTGGCATGACATTACCGCCCTTGGACTTCACACACGGTCTGCAACGTCGGGTGTGGCATGACATCAGCGCCCTTATACATCATACACGGTCAGCATCATCGAGCGATGCATGACATCGCCACATTTGGACAGCACACACGATCTGACGACGTCGGGCGTGGCATGCAATCATCGCCTTTGGGCAGCAGACACGGTCGAACAACGTCAGGCGTGACATGCCATCACAGCCTTTGGACGGCAAACACCGTCTAACGACGTCAGGCGTGGCATGCCATCATCGCCTTTGGGTAGCACAAACAGTCGAACGATGTTGGGCGTTGCATGACATCATAGCCCTTGGACGACAAACACGGTCGAATGACGTCAGGCGTGACATTCCATCACCGCCTTTGGACAACACACACAGTCGAACAACGTCCGGCATGGCATGCCATCATCGCCTTTGGGCAGCACACACGGTCGAACGACGTCAGGCGTGGCATGCCATAATCGCCTTTGGACAGCACACACGGTCGGTAACGTCAGGTGTGGCATGACATCACCTCCCTTGGACAACACACACGGTCGTCAATGTCGAGCGTGGCATGACATCAGCGCCCTTGGACAGCACACACGGTCGGCAACGTCGGGCGTGGCATGATGACATCACCGCCCTTGGACAGCACACACACTCAACAACGTTGGGCGTGGCATGACATCACAGCCCTTGGACTGCAGACTCAGTCGAACGACGTCAGGCGTGGCATGCAATCATCGCCTTTGGGCAGCACAGACAGTCGGACGGCGTCGAGCGTGGCATGCCATCCTCGCCCTTGGATGGCAAACATGGTCGAACGACATCGGGCGTGGCATGCCATCATCGCCTTTGGGCAGCACAGACGGTCGGACGGCGTCGGGCGTTGCATGCGATCATCGCCTTTGGCCATCACATACAGTCGAACGACATCGGACGTCTCATGCCATCATTGCCTTTGGGCAGCACATACGGTTGAACGACGTCGGGCGTGGCATGCCATCATCTCCTTTGGGCAGCACACACAGTCGAACGACGTCGGGTGTGGCATGCCATCATCGCCTTTGGACAACACACACGGTCGACAACGTCGGGCGTGGCATGACATTATCGCCCTTGGACTGCACACACGGTCGGCAACGTCGGGCTTGGCATGACATCACCGCCCTTGGACAGCACACACGGTCAGCAACGTCGGGTGTGGCATGACATCGCCGCCTTAATACAGCACACCCGATCGGACATCAGGCGTGACATGCCATTACCGCCTTTGGACAACACACACGCTTGAACGACGTCGTGCGTGGAATGCCATCATCGCCTTCGGGCAGCACATACGACCGAACGACGTCGGGCGTGGCATGCCATCATAGCCCTTGGACGGCAAACACGGTCAAACGACATCAGGCGTGGCATGCCATCATCGCCTTTGGGCAGCACAAACGGTCGAACGACGTTGGGTTTGGCATGCCATCATCGCCTTTGGGCAGCACAGAAGGTCCGACAGCGTCGGGCGTTGCATGCCATCATCGCCTTTGGCCGGCACACACAGTCGAACGACGTTTCACGTTGCATGCCATCATCGCCTTTGGGCAGCAAGCACGGTCGAATGACGTCGGGCGTGGCATGCCATCATCGCCTTTTGGCAGCACACACGGTCCAACGACGTTGGGCGTGGCATGCCATCATCGCCTCTGGGCAGCATACATAGTAGAACGACGTTAGGCGTGGCATGCCATCATCGCCTTTGGACTAGCTGACACACCTGGACGGCGTTAGGCGTTGCATGCCATCATCGCCCTTGGACGGCAAACACGGTCGAACGACATCGGGCGTGGCATGCAATCATCACCTATGGGAAGCACAGATAGTCGAACGGCATCGGGCGTGGCATGCCATCATCGCCCTTGGGTAGCACAGACGCTTGTACGGCGTCGGGCATCGCATGCCATCATCGCCCTTGGACATCACAGACGGTCGGCCATCGTCGGGTGTGCCATGCCATCATAGCCCTTGGATAGCACACACAGTAGGACGGCGTCGGGCGTGGCATGCCATCATCTCCTTTGGACAGCACAGACAGTCGATCGTCGTCAAGCGTGGCATGCCATCATAGCCATTGGACAGCACACACAGTCAGACGACGTAGGGCGCTGTATGCCATCATCGCCCTTGGACCAGTACAGACGGTCAGCCATCGTCGGGCGTGGCATTCCATCATAGCCTTTGGACAGCACAAACAGTCGACCGTCATCGGACGTGCCTACACACAACGGTCAGCCATGGCAGTGATGACCGTGAGTGCTGTCCAAGGGCGGTGATGTCATGCAATGCCCGACGTTGCCGATCGTGTGTGCAGTCCAAGGGCGGTAATGTCATGCCACGCCCGACGTTGACGACTGTGTGTGTTGTCCAAAGGCGATTATGGCCTGCCACACCCGATGTCGTTCGACTGTGTGCTTCCTAAAGGCGATGATGGAATGCCACGCCCGACGTCGTTCAACCGTATGTGCTACCCAAAGGCAATGATGGCATGCGACGCCCGACGTCGTTCGACTGTATGTGATGGCCAAAGGCGATGATCGCATGCAACGCCCGACACCGTCCGACCGTCTATTCTACCCAAAGGCGATGATTGCATGCCACACCCGACGTCGTTTGACCGTGTGTGCAGTCCAAGGGCTGTGATGTCATGCCACGCCAGACGTTGTCGAGTGTGTGTGATGTCCAAGGGAGGTGATGTCATCATGCCACGCCCGACGTTGTCGACCGTGTGTGTTGTCCAAGGGCGGTGATGTCATGCCACGCTCGACGTTGACGACCATGTGTGTTGTCCAAGGGAGGTGATGTCATGCCACACCTGAGGTTGCCGACCGTGTGTGCTGTCCAAAGGCGATGATGGCATGCCACGCCCGACGTCGTTCGACCGTGTGTGCTGCCCAGAGGAGATGATGGCATGCCACGACCGACGTTGCTCGACCGTGTGTGCTGCCCAAATGGGATGATGGCATTCCACGCCTGACGTCGTTCGACCGTGCGTGCTGCCCAAAGGCGATGTTGGAAAGCCACGCCCGACGTCGTTCGACTGTGTGTGCTGGCCAAAGGCGATGATGGCATGCAACGCCCGACGCCGTCTGACCGTTTGTGCTGCCCAAAGGCGATGTTGGCATGCCACTCCCGATGTTGTTCGATCGTTTGAACTGCCTGAAGGCGATGATGGCATGCCACGCTTGACGTCGTTTAATCGTGTTTGCCGTCCAAGGGCTATGATAGCATGCCATGCCCGACGTCGTTCGACCGTGTCTGCTGCCCAAAGGAGATGAGTGCATGCCATGCTCGAAGTCGGTCGACCGTGTGTGCTATCCAAAGGCGGTGATGGCATGTCACGCCTGACATCCGACCGTGTGTGCTGTCCAAAGGCGGCGATGTCATGCCACGCCCGACGTTACTGACCGTGTGTGCTGTCCAAGGGCGGTGATGTCATGCCACGCCCGATGTTGCCGACCATGTGTGCAGTCCAAGGGCGGTGATGTCATGCAACGCCTGACGTTTCCGAGCGTGTGTGCTGTCCAAGGGCGGTGATGTCATCATGTCACGCCCGACATTGCCGATCGTGTGTGCTGTCCAAGGGTGGTGATGTCATGGCATGCCCGATGTTACCGACCGTGTGTGTTTTCCAAGGGTGGTGATGTCATGCCACGCCGATGTTGCTGACCGTGTGTGCTGTCCAAGGGCAGTGATGTCATCATGCCACGCCCGACGTTGCCGACTATGTGTGTTGTCCAAGGGCGGTGATGTCATCATGCCACGCCCGACGTTGCCGACTGTGTGTGTTGCCCAAAGTCGATGATGGCATGCAACGCCCGACATCGTGCGATCGTGTGTGCTGCCCACAGGCGATGATGGTATGCCACGCCCGACATCGTTCGACTGTGTGTGCTGGCCAAAGACGATGATGGTATGCAACGCCCGACGTCGTCCGACCGTCCGTGCTGCCCAAAGGCCATGATGGCATGCCACGCCTGACGTCGTTCGACCATGTTTGCCGTCCTAGGGCGATGATGGCATGCCACGCCCGACGTCGTCCGACTGTGTCAGCTAGTCCAAAGGCGATGATTGCATTCCACGCCCGACGTTGTTCGACCGTGTTTGCTGCCCAAAGGGAATGATGGCATGCCACGCCCAACGTCATTCGACTGTTTGTGCTACCCAAAGGCGATGATTGCATGTCACGCTTGACGTCGTTCGATCGTATTTGCCGTCCAAGGTCTATGATGGAATTCCACGCCCGACAATGTTCGACCGTTTGTGCTGCCTAAGGGCTATAATGGCATGCCACGACCGACGGTGTTCGACCGTGTGTGCTGCCCAAAAGCGATGATGGCATGCCACGCCCGACGTCATTCGACCGTGTGTGCTGCCCAAAGGCGATGATGGTATGCCACGCCCGACGTCGTTCGACTGTGTGCGCTGGCCAAAGGCGATGATTGCATGCAACGCCCGACGCCGTCCGACCGTCTATGCTGCCCAAAGGCGATAATGGCATGCCACGCCCGACGTCATTCAACCATGTTTGCCGTCCAAGGGCAATGATGGCATGCCACGTCGGCACCGTCCAACAGTGGCAGCTAGTCCAAAGGCGATGATAGCATGACACGTCCGACGTCGTTCGACCGTGTGTGCTGCCCAAAGGCGATGATGGCATGCCACGCCTGACATCGTTCGACCGTTTGTGCTGCCCAAAGGCGATGTTGGCATGCCACGTCTAACGTCGTTCGACCGTGTGTGCTATCCAAAGGTGGTGGTGGCATGTCACGCCTAACGTCGTTTGACCTTGTTTGCAGTTCAAGGGCTATGATGGCATGCCACGCCCGACATCGTTCGACCGTTTGTGCTGCCCAAAGGCGATGATGGCATACCACGCCTGACGTCGTCGACGTCGTTTGCTGTCTATGGGCTATGATGGTATGCCACGCCTGACGTCGTTCGACCATGTGTGCTGCCCAAAGGCGATGATGGCATGCTACGCCCGACGTCGTCCGACCATGTGTGTTGTCCAAAGGTGGCGATGTCATGCCACACCCGACATTGCCGACCGTGTGTGCTCTCCAAGCGCGGTGATGTCATGCCACGCCCGACGTTGCCGACCGTGTATGCAGTCGAAGGGCGGTGATGTCATGCCATGCCTGACGTTGAGGACCTTGTGTGCTGTCCAAGGGCGGTTATGTCATGCCACGCCCGACGTTGCCGACCGTGTGTGCAGTCCAATAGAGGTGATGTCATGCCACGCCTGATGTTGCCGACTGTGTTTGCTGCCCAAGGGCGGTGATGTCATCTTGCCACGCCCGATGTTGCCGACCCTGTGTTCTATCCAGGGGCGGTGATGTTATGCCACACCCAACGTCGCCCGACTGTGTGTGCTTCCCAAAGGCGATGATGGCATGCAACGCCCGACGCCGTCCGACCGTCTGTCCTGCCCAAAGGCGATGATGGCATGCCACGCCCGAGTCATTCGACCATGTTTGTCGTCCAAGGGCGATGATTGCATGCCACGCTCTACGCCGTCCAACAGTGTCAGCTAGTCCAAAGGCGCTGATGGCATGCCACGCCCGATGTCGTTTGACCGTGTGTGCTGCTCAAAGGCGATGATGGCATGTCATGCCCGACGTCGTTCGACTGTTTGTCGTGCCCAATGGCAATGATGGCATGCCACACAGACGTCGCTCGACCGTGTGTGCTGTCCAAAGGCGGAGATGGCATGTCGCGCCTAACGTTGTTTGACCGTGTTTGTCGTCCAAGGGCTATGATGGCATGCCACGCCAGACGTTGTTCGACCATTTGTGCTGCCCAAAGGCGATGATGGAATGCCACGCCTGACTTCGTTTGACTGTGTTTGCAATCCAAGGGCAATGATGGCATGCCATGCCCGACGTCGTTCGACCGTGTGTGCAGCCCAAAGGCGATGATGGCATGCCACGCTTGACATCGTCCGACCTTGTGTGCTGTCCAAAGGCGGCAATGTCATCCCACGCCCGACGTTGCCGACCGTGTGTGCTGTCCAAGGGTGTTGATGTCATGCCACACCCGACGTTGCCAACCGTGTGTGCAGTCCAAGGGCGGTGATGTCATGCCATGCCCGACGTTGACGACTGTGTGTGCTGTCCAAGGGCGGTGATGTCATGCCACACCCGACGTTGCCGACCGCGTGTGCATTCCAAGAGCGGTGATGTCATGCCACGCCCGACATTGCCGACCGCGTGTGCTGTCCAAGGGCGGTGATGTCATCATGCCACGCCTGACGTTGCCGACCGTGTGTGCTTTCCAAGGGCGGTGATGTCATGCCACGCCTGATGTCGTCGGCATGTTTTTGCAAGCTCCAAACGGCGTAGCATGGACAAGCCATGCAAGTCGTCAAGCGCCCACGCAGCACGCCTACTAAGCCCACAGGTTGCCATCGACGTCCGCCTGCCTTCGCCTCACTCGCCCCGCAAACGTGGCTAGCATGTTTTTGTAGACGCCCAATGACGTATCACGGACGAACCATGCATGCCGTCAAGCGCCCACGCAGCACGCCTACAAATCCCACAGGACGCCCTCAACGTCAGCATTCCTTAGCCTCACACGACCAATCGACATCGCTGACGTGTTTTTATGTACGCCCAACAGCGTAGCACGGACAAGCAATGCATGCCATCAAGCGCCCACGCAACACGCCTGCTAAGCCCATGGGACGCCTATGTCGTCAGCCTGCCTGCGCCTCAGTCTGCCTTTAACACCTCTACCCCCTTATATATGCTTAAAAAAGTTTTACCCACGTGACAGGAGTAGACATGGATTTTCCAGAGAATCATAATGGAAATGTACAACCCAAATATGCACGTTCTAAGGTACAAACACACATCATCTTTCATATATGACCTTAATATATATTAAAAAATATTTTTCAACATTTTTTTTAATTTTAATTTTTTTGAAAATTCCGAAAAATTAGTTATAAATTGATAAAAAAAATAGGGAGAATATAGACAAAATATGAAATCAACTCCAAAAATTCAAAAATTTATATGGGAACCTTAAATAAAAAATTTAATAAACTTTATTTTTTAAAATGTGACGTAAAAAAACGTAAAAATAAATTATAAAATAATGATTAAGAGTCAGAAAAATATGGAATGCTCGAAAAAACTTCTAAACATGTTAAATTAATGATAATTTATATATTTGCACAAGTAAAAGATGTTTCAATATCGTACGAACCGTAAAAGTAATGAAAATGATGCGAAAGAGCCATGTTATGCGGAAACGTTAGAGAATAGATAATGGAAAATAGATGAATATGTTTGTTATGCATGAAGGTTGTTTCAAAATCCTTTGATTTTTTTACGGAATGAACATTCGCATGTTTTGTTTAGAACTCGAACAATGTAACGCAAGCCACGACAGATGCGAGCAGGTCACGGCCGACCGTTTGTGTGGTCCAAGGGCTATGATGGCATGCCACGCCCGACGATGGCCGACCGTCTGTGCTGGTCCAAAGGCGATGATAGCATGTAGCGCCAGACGCCGTCCGGCCGTGTGTGTTGTCCAAGGGCTATGATAGCATGCTACGCCCGACAACGGCTGACCGTCTATGCTGTCCAAAGGCGATGAGGGCATGCCACGCTTGACGCCGTCCGACCGTGTGTTCTATCCAAGGGCTATGATGGCATGGCACGCCCGACGGAGCTGCCCGATTATAAGGCCGGAGGCACGACCCAGCCAATTAAGGCCAAGAGCGCATCACCGACAGAAGGGACGAGACAACCGGTGCACACCTAGGGCGGACTGGTCGGCCCATCCCAAAGTCCAACTACGAGCTTTTTAACTACAACAACTTAAATATACGCCATTGGAGCAAGAATTACTCCGGCTGCTGGCACCAGACTTTCCCTCCAATGGGTCCTCGTTAAGAAATTTAGATTGTACTCATTCCAATTACCACACTCATAGAGCCCGGTATTGTTATTTATTGTCACTACCTCCCCGTGTCTGGATTGGGTAATTTGCGCGCCTGCTGCTTTCCTTGGATTTGGTAGCCGTTTCTCAGGCTCCCTCTCCGGAATCGAACCCTGATTATCGTCACTCGTCACCACCATGGTAGGCCACTATCCTACCATCAAAAGTTGATAGGGCAGAAATTTGAATGATGCATCGCCGGCACAATGGCCGTGCGATCTGTCGAGTTATCATGAATCATCGCAGCAACGGGCAGAGCCCGCGTCGATCTTTTATCAAATAAATGCATCCTTCCAGAAGTCGGGGTTTGTTGCACGTATTAGCTCTAGAATTACTACGGTTATCTGAGTAGAAGATACCATCAAACAATTTATAACATATTTAATGAGCCACTCGCAGTTTCACAGTCTGAATTTGTTCATACTTACACATGCATGGCTTAATCTTTGAGACAAGCATATGACTACTAGCAGGATCAACCAGGTAGAATTCCTCAATGACGCCGCGCGCCGCATGAGCCCGGCGCGCCCTTTTTGGCACGGTCAGTTCCAAGGTGAGCGCGACAGTCATTCGCAAGGAGCATTCGTTTTGGGCAGATAGAAGCCGGTGAAGGCCCTATGCCCACTGCGTCAACCGTATCTGAGAATTCGAGGCGCCGCTCACAGACCATGCCATCACACAACAAAGCGAGGGAAGGATTGGGACGCGAGAGCGTCTTTTGGGTTAACCCCGCGGATGGGATGCGAGGGGCGAAAGGCGACCATTTGCACGTGCACATAGCCTAGGCATTGGGTATGCAACACAGAAATCTGAAATCCAGACAGCCTAGATTGCGCTTCATCCGCCACCGAATTGGCATGCGAGTTAGGACGTCGCTGCTCGAAGCAGGGATCAAACCTAACCGCACATTCCCAATACCACTCATGTGTCGTACGTGAATAGCTCTGTCAATGCACGCCCGACATCCACTGCGCCGCCCGACATGAGATGTCATGCGACGACGCCAATGCCTTCTTTGCAAGGCCAATGCTACACCCGCCATTGTGCGCCTGCCCAAGGGAGTTGAGAATTTAATCACTGCAAAGATTGTTGGAGGAAGACCAAGGTTCACAAAGGGGAACCTCCTATGCCCGGTCCATCATAGCGTCTGGCCGCACATGGCCTTACGTGCCCCGTGCGTGCGACGTCTAGAGTTAGCCGTATCAAGAGCTCTAGAACTCACCACTCGCCCGAAAGCACTGCCATTTCCACACCAAACACTATTATAAACCGATCTTGAGAAGTTCCCTCGGCGGCGCACGTTCATCCCGCAGACGTCGCTGGCATGTTTTGGTAAGATCCCAACGGCGTAGCACGGACGAGCCATGCATGCCATCAAGCGTTCACGCAGCACGCCTACTAAGCCCACAGGACGTCCTTGACGTCTGCCTGCTTTTGCCTCAGTTTCCCCGCAGACGTCACTGGCATGATTTTGTTGACGCCCAACGACGTAGCACAGACGATCCATGCATGCCGTAAAGCCCCCACGCAGCAGGCCTACTAAGCCCACATGACGCCCATGATGTCCGCCTACCACCTCCTCAAACGCCCCATAGACGTCGCGTGCATGTTTTTGTAAACGCCTAACAGCGTAGCACGGACGAGCCATTCATGCCGTCAAGTGCACAGAACACCATCGACGTCCGCCTGCCTTCGCCTCAGCCGCCCCGCAAACGTCGCTAGCATGTTTTTATAGACGCCCAACGACGTAGCATGGACGAGCCATGCATGCCGTCAAGCGCCCACGCAGCACGCCTACAAATCTCACAGGACGCCCTCGACGTCCGCCTGCATTTGCCTCACTCGACCCATCGATGTCGCCAACATGTTTTAATAAACGCCCAACGGCGTAGCACGGACAACCCATGCATGCCATCAAGCGCCAATGCAGCACGCCTGCTAAGCCCATGGGACGCCTATGTCGTCTGCCTGCCTACGCCTCAGGCTGCCCTTAACACCTCTACCCCCTTATATATGCTTAAAAAAGTTTTACCCATGTGACATGAGTAGACATGGATTTTCAAGAGAATATTTATGGAAATGTACAACCCAAATATGCACGTTCTAAGGTACAAACACACATCATCTTTCATAAATGAACTTAATATATATAAAAAAATATTTTTCAACATTTTTTTATTTTTATTTTTTTTGAAAATTCTGAAAAATTAGTATAAACATTATTTTTTAAAATGAGACGTAAAAAATAAAAAAGCGTAAAAATAAATTATAAAATAATGATTAAAAGTTGAAAAAATATGGAAATGCTCGAAAACACTTCTAAACATGTTAAATTAATGATAATATATATATTTGCACAAATAAAAGATGTTTCAGTATCGTATGAACCGTAAAAGTAACGAAAATGATGCAAAAGAGCCACATTAAGGGAAACGTTAGAGAATAGATTATGGAAAGTAGATAAATATGCTTGTTATGCATGGAGGTTGTTTCAAAATCCTTTGATTTATGTACGGCATGAACATCCGCATGTTAGAACTCGAACAATGTCACGCAAGCCACGACCGATGCGGGCAAGCCACGGCCGACGACGGCCGACCGTCTATTCTGTCCAAGGGCTATGATGGCATGCCACACCCGACGATGGGCGACCATCTGTGCTGGTTCAAGGGCGATGATGGCATACAGCTCCCGATGCCGTCCGGCCGTGTGTGTTGTCCAAGGGAGATGATGGCATGCCACACCCAACGCCGTCCGACTATGTGTGCTATCCAAGGGCTATGATGGCATGGCACGGCTGACGACGGCCGACCGTGTGTGCTGTCAAAGGGCGATGATTGCATGCGACGACCGACGCCATCCGACCGTCTGTGGTGCACAAGGGCGATGATGGCATGCCACGCCCGACGTCGTTTGACTCTGTGCTGCCAAAGGCGATGATTGCATGCAACGACTGACGTCGTTCGACCGTGTTTGTCGTCCAAGGGTGATGATGGCATGCAACGCTCGACGCTGTCCGACTGTGTCAGCTAGTCCAAAGGCGATGATGGCATGCCACGCCCAACGTCGTTCGACCGTGTGTGCTGCCGAGATGCGATGATGGCATGCCACGCCCAACGTCGTTGGGTTGTGTGTGCTGCCCAGAGGCGAACACGGTCGAACAACGTCGGGCGTGGCATGCAATCATCGCCTTTGGGAAGCACAGATAGTCAAACGGCGTCGGGCGTGACTTGCCATCACTGCCCTTGGACAGCACACACGATCGGCAATGTCGGGCGTGGCATGACATCACCGCCCTTGTAAAACACACACAGTTATCAACATCGGGTGTGGCATGACATTACCGCCCTTGGACTGCACACACGGTCAGCAACGTCGGGTGTGGCATGACATCAGCGCCCTTGGACATCATACACGGTCAGCATTGTCGGGAGATGCATGGCATCGCCACATTTGGACAGCACACACGATCTGACGACGTCGGGCGTGGCATGCAATCATCGCCTTTGGGCAGCAGACACGGTCGAACAACGTCAGGCGTGACATGCCATCATAGCCTTTGGACGGCAAACACCGTCTAACGACGTCAGGCGTGGCATGCCATCATCGCCTTTGGGTAGCACAAACAGTCGAACGATGTTGGGCGTTGCATGACATCATAGCCCTTGGACGACAAACACGGTCGAATGACGTCAGGCGTGACATTCCATCACCGCCTTTGGACAACACACACAATCGAACGACGTCCGGCATGGCATGCCATCATCGCCTTTGGGCAGCACACGCGGTCGAACGACGTCGGGCGTGGCATGCCATAATCTCCTTTGGACAGCACACACGGTCGGCAACGTCAGGCGTGGCATGAAACCACCTCCCTAGGACAACACACACGGTCGTCAACGTCGAGCGTGGCATGACATCAGCGCCCTTGGATAGCACACACACTCGGCAACGTCGGGCGTGGCATGATGATATCACTGCCCTTGGACAGCATACACACTCAACAACGTTGGGCGTGGCATGACATCACAGCCCTTGGACTGCAGACACGGTCAAACGACGTCAGGCGTGGCATGCAATCATCTCCTTTGGGCAGCATAGACAATCGGACGGCGTCAAGCGTGGCATGCCATCCTCGCCCTTGGACGGCAAACATGGTCGAACGACATCGGGCGTGGCATTCCATCATCGCCTTTGGGCAGCATAGACGGTCGGACGGCGTCGGGCATTGCATGCGAACATCGGCTTTGGCCATCACATACAGTCGAACGACATCGAACGTGTGATGCCATCATTGCCTTTGGGCAGCACATACGGTTTAACGACGTCGGGCGTGGCATGCCATCATCTCCTTTGGGCAGCACACACAGTCGAACGACGTCGGGTGTGGCATGCCATCATCGCGTTTAGACAACACACACAGTCGACAACGTCGGGCGTGGCATGACATTACCGCCCTTGGACTGCACACACGGTCGGCAACGTCGGGCATGGCATGACATCACCGCCCTTGGACAGCACACACGGACAGCACCGTCGGGTGTGGCATGACATCGCCGCCTTATTACAGCACACACGATCAGAGATCAGGCGTGACATGCCATCACCGCCTTTGGACAACACACACGCTCGAACGACGTCGTGCGTGGCATGCCATCATCGCCTTAGGGCAGCACATACGGCCGAACGACGTCGGGCGTGGCATGCCATCATAGCCCTTGGACGGCAAACACGGTCAAACGACATCAGGCGTGGCATGCCATCATCGCCTTTGGGCAGCACAAACGGTCGAACGACGTCGGGTTTGGCATGCCATCATCGCCTTTGGGCAGCACAGAAGGTCCGACGGCGTGGGGCGTTGCATGCCATCATCGCCTTTGGCCGGCACACACAGTCGAACGACGTTTCACGTAGCATGCCATCATCGCCTTTGGGCAGCACGCACGGTCGAATTACGTTGGGCGTGGCATGCCATCATCGCCTTTGGGCAGCACACACGGCCCAACGACGTTGGGCGTGGCATGCCATCATCGCCTCTGGGCAGCATACATAGTAGAACGACGTTGGGCATGGCATGCCATCATCGCCTTTGGACTAGCTGACACAGCTAGACGGCGTCAGGCGTGGCATGTCATCATCGCCCTTGGACGGCAATCACGGTCGAACGACGTCGGGCGTGGCATGCAATCATCACCTATGGAAAGCACAGATAGTCGAACGACATAGGGCGTGGCATGCCATCATCGCCCTTGGGTAGCACAGACGCTTGTACGGCATCGGGCATCGCATGCCATCATCGCCCTTGGACATCACAGACGGTCGGCCGTCATTGGGCGTGCCATGCCATCATAGCCCTTGGATAGCACACACAGTAGGACGGCGTCGGGCGTGGCATGCCATCATCTCCTTTGGACAGCACAGACAGTCGGTCGTCGTCAAGCGTGGCATGCCATCATAGCCATTGGACAGCACACACAGTCAGACGACGTCGGGCGCTGTATGCCATCATCGCCCTTGGACCAGCACAGACGGTCGGCCATCGTCAGGCGTGGCATTCCATCATAGCCTTTGGACAGCACAAACGGTCGACCGTCATCGGACGTGCCTGCACATAACGGTCAACCATGGCAGTGATGACCGTGAGTGCTTTCCAAGGGCGGTGATGTCATTCCACGCCCGACATTGCCGATCCTGTGTGCAGTCCAAGGGCGGTAATGTCATGCCACGCCCGACGTTGCCGACTGTGTGTGTTGTCCAAAGGCGATGATGGCCAGCCACACCCGATGTCGTTCGACTGTGTGCTGCCCAAAGGCGATGATGGCATGCCACGCCCGACGTCGTTCAACCGTATGTGCTACCCAAAGGCAATGATGGCATGCGACGCCCGACGTCGTTCGACTGTATGTGATGGCCAAAGGCGATGATCGCATGCAACGCCCGACGCCGTCCGACCGTCTGTGCTACCCAAAGGATATGATTGCATGCCACACCCGACGTCATTCGTCCGTGTGTGCAGTCCAAGGGCTGTGATGTCATGCCACGCCTGACGTTGTCGAGTGTGTGTGATGTCCAAGGGCGGTGATATCATCATGCCACGCCCGACGTTGTCGACCGTGTGTGCTGTCCAAGGGCGGTGATGTCATGCCACGCTCTACGTTGACGACCATATGTGTTGTCCAAGGGAGGTGATGTCATGCCACGCCTGAGGTTGCCGACCGTGTGTGCTGTCCAAAGGCGATGATGGCATGCCACGCCCGACGTCGTTCGACCGTGTGTGCTGCCCAGAGGAGACGATGGCATGCCACGACCGACGTTGTTCGACCGTGTGTGCTGCCCAAAGAGGATGATGGCATTCCACGCCTGACGTCGTTCGACCGTGTGTGCTGCCCAAAGGTGATGTTGGCATGCCACGCCCGACGTCGTTTGACTGTGTGTGCTGGCCAAAGGCGATGATGGCATGCAACGCCCGACGCCGTCTGACCGTTTTGTGCTGCCCAAAGGCGATGTTGGCATGCCACGCCCGACGTTGTTCGACCGTTTGTGCTGCCTGAAGGCGATGATGGCATGCCACGCTTGACGTCGTTTAATCGTGTTTGCCGTCCAAGGGCTATGATGGCATGCCACGCCCGACATCGTTCGACCGTGTCTGCTGCCCAAAGGAGATGAGTGCATGCCACGCTCAAAGTCGGTCGACCGTGTGTGCTATCCAAAGGCGGTGATGGCATGTCACGCCTGACATCTGACCGTGTGTGCTGTCCAAAGGCGGCGATGTCATGCCACGCCCGACGTTACTGACCGTGTGTGCTGTCCAAGGGCGTTGATGTAATGCCACGCCCGACGTTGTCGACCATGTGTGCAGTCCAAGGGCGGTGATGTCATGCCATGCACGACGTTGTCGAGTGTATGTGTTGTCCAAGGGCGGTGATGTCATCATGTCACACCCGACATTGCCGATCGTGTGTCCTGTCCAAGGGCGGTGATGTCATGGGATGCCCGATGTTACCGACCGTGTGTGTTTTCCAAGGGCGGTGATGTCATGCCACGTTGACGTTGCCGACCGTGTGTGTTGTCCAAGGGCAGTGATGGCATGCAACGCTCGACATCGTGCGATCGTGTGTGCTGCCCACATGCGAAGATGGTATGCCACGCCCGACGTCGTTCGACTCTGTGTGTTGGCCAAAGGCGATGATGGCATGCAACACCCGACGTCGTCCGACCGTCTGTGCTGCCCAAAGGCAATGATGGCATGCCACGCCCGACGTTGTTCGACCATGTTTGCCGTCCAAGGGCGATGATGGCATGCCACGCCCGACGTCATCCGACTGGGTCAGCTAGTCCAAAGGCGATGATTGCATGCCACGCCCGACGTTGTTCGACTGTTTGTGCTGCCCAAAGGCGATGATTGCATGTCACGCCTGACGTCGTTCGACCGTGTTTGCCGTCCAAGGTCTATGATGGAATGCCACGCCCGACAATGTTCGACCGTTTGTGCTGCCCAAGGGCTATGATGGCATGCCACGACTGACGGCGTTCGACCGTGTGTGCTGCCCAAAAGCGATGATGGCATGCCACGCCCGACGTCATTCGACCATGTATGTTGCCCAAAAGAGATGATGGCATGCCGCGCCCGACGTCGTTCGACCGTGTGTGCTGCCCAAAGGCGATGATGGCATGCCACGCGCGACGTCGTTTGACTATGTGTGCTGGCCAAAGGCGATGATAGGATGCAACGCCCGACGCCGTTCGACCTTCTGTGCTCCCCAAAGGCGATGATGGCATGCCACGCCTGACGTTGTTTGACCGTGTTTGCCGTCCAAGGGCTATGATGGCATGCCACGCCTGACGTCGTTCGACCGTCTGTGCTCCCCAAAGGCGATGATGGCATGCCATGCCCTACGTCGTTCGACCGTGTTTGTTGTCCAAAGGCGGTGATGGCATGTCACACCTGACGTCCGACCGTGTGTGCTGTCCAAAGGCGACGATGTCATGCCACGCCGGACGTTGCCGACCGTGTGTGTAGTCCAAGGGCGGTAATGTCATGCCACGCCCGACATTGACGACCGTGTGTGCTGTCCAAGGGCGGTGATGTCATGTCACGCCCGACGTTGCCGATTGTGTGTGCAGTCCAAGGGCGGTGATGCCATGCCACGCCTGACGTTGCCAAGAGTGTGTGCTGTCCAAGGGCGGTGATGTTGGCATGCCACGCCCGACGTTGTTGACAGTGTGAGCTATCCAAGTGCGGTGATGTCATGCCATGCCCGACGTTGCCGACCGTGTGTGTTATCCAAGGGCGGTGATGGCATGCCACGCCCGACGTCGTTCGACCATGTTTTCCGTCCAAGGGTGTTGATGGCATGCCACGCCCGACGTCGTCCAACTGCGTCAGCTAGTCCAAAGGCGATGATGGCATGCCACGCCCGACGTCGTTCGACCATTTGTGTTGCCCAAAGGCAATAATGGCATGCCACACCCGACGTCATTCGACTGTGTGTGCTGTCAAAAGGCGGTGATGGCATGTCACGCCTGATGTCGTTCGACCGTGTTTGCCGTCCAAGGGCTATGATGGCATACCACGCCTGACATTGTTCGACCGTTTGTACTACCCAAAGGCAATGATGGCATGACACGCTTGACGCCGTTCGACGGTGTTTGCCGTCCAAGGGTTATTATGGCATGCCACGCCCGACGTCGTTTGACCGTGTGTGCTGCCCTAAGGCGATGATTGCATGCCATGCCTGATGTCGTTCAACCGTGTGTGCTGCCCAAAGGCAATAATAGCATACCACGCCCGACGTCGTTAGACCATGTTTGCCGTCCAAGGGCGATGATGGCATGCCACGCCCGACGCCGTCCAACTGCGTCAGCTAGTCCAAAGGCGATGATGGCATGCCACGCCTGACGTTGCTGACCGTGTGTGCAGTCCAAGGGCGGTAATGTCATGCCACGCCCGACGTTGACGTCGTGTGTTGTGTCCAATAGAGGTGATGTCATGCCACGCCCCACGTTGCCGACCGTGTGTGCTTTCCAAGGGCGGTGATGTCATGCCATGCCTGACGTTGCCGACCATGTGCGTTATCCAAGGGCGGTGATGTCATGCCACGCTCGACGTTGCCGACCGTGTGTGCGGTCCAAAGGCGATGATGTCATCATGCCACGTTTGACATTGCCGACCGTGTGTGTTTTCCAAGGGTAGTGATGTCATGCCACGCCCCACGTCGTCCGACCATGTGTGCTGCCACAAGGCGATGATGGCATGCCACGCCTGACGTCGTTCTACCGTGTTTGCCGTCCAAGGGCGATGATGGCATGTTATGCCCGTCGCCGTTCGATTGTCTGTGCTACCCATAGGCAACGTTTGCATGCCACGCCCAACGTTGTTCGACCGTGTGTGCAGTCCAAAGGCGGTGATGTCATGCCATGCCCGACTTTGCCGAGCGTGTGTGTTGTCCAAGGGCGGTGATGTCATGCCACGCCCGACGTTGTCGACCGTGTGTGTAGTCCAAGGGCGGTGATGTCATGCCACGCACGACATTGCCGACCGTGTTTGTTGTCCAAGGGCAGTGATGTCATGCCACGCCTGAGGTTGCCGACTGTGTGTTCTGTCCAAGGGCGGTGATGTTATCATGCCACGCTTGACGTTGCTGACCGTGTGTGTTGTCCAAGGGCGGTGATGTCATGCCATGCCCTACGTCGTTCGACCGTGTGTGCTGCCCAAAGGCGATGATGGCATGCAACGCCCGACATCGTTCGATCCTGTGTGCTTCCCAAAGGCGATGATGGCATGCCACGCACGACGTCGTTTGACTGTCAGTGCTGGCCAAAGGCGATGTTGGCATGCAACGTCTGACACCGTCCAACCGTCTGTGCTACCCAATGGCAATGATGGCATGCCACGCCCGACATCGTTCGACCATGTTTGCCGTCCAAGGGCGATGAAGGCATGCCACGCCCGACGCCGTTCGACTGTGTCCGCTAGTCCAAAGACGATGATGGTATGTCACGCCTGACGTCGTTCGACTGTGTTTGCCGCCCAAAGGCTTTGATGGCATTCCACGCCCGACGTCGTTCGACCGTTTGTGCTGCCCAAAGGCGATGATGGCATGCCCCGCCTGACGTTGCTTAATCGTGTTTGCCGTCCAAGGGCTATGATGGCATGCCACGCCAGACGTCGTTCGACCGTGTGTGCTGCCTAAAGGCGATGATGGCATGCCACGCTCGATGTCGTTCGATCGTGTGTGCTGTCCAAAGTGGTGATGGCATGTCACGCCTGACGTCCGACCGTCTGTGCTGTCCAAAGGCGGAGATGTCATGCCACGCCCGACGTTGTTGATCGTTTGTGCTGTCCAAGGGCGGTGATGTCATTCCCCGCCAGACGTTGCCGATCGTGTGTGTAGTCAAAGGGCGTTAATGTCACGTGACGCCCGACGTTGACGACCATGTCAGTTGTCCAAGGGCGGTGATGTCATGCCACGCCCAACGTTGCAGATTGTGTGTGCAGTCCAAGGGCGGTGATGTCATGCCACGCCCGACGTCGTTCGACTATGTGTGCTGTCCAATGGCGGTGATGTCATCATGTCACGCCCGACGTTGCCGACCGTGTGTGCTGTCCAAGGGCGGTGATGTCATGCCACGCCCGACGTTGCCGATCGTGTGTGCAGTCCAAGGGCGGTGATATAATGCCACGCCCGACGTTGCTGAGCATGTGTGTTGTCCAAGGGCGGTGATGTCAGCATGTTACGCCCGATGTTGTCAACCGTGTGTGCTGTCCAAGTGCGGTGATTTCATGCTACGCCTGACGTTGCCGACCGTGTGTGTTGTCCAAGGGCGGTGATGTCATGCCACGCCCGACGTTGCCGACCGTGTGTGCTGTTAAGTGCGGTGATGTCATCCTGCCACGCCTAACATTGCCGACCGTGTGTGTTGTCCAAGGGCGGTGATGTCATGCCACCCCCGACGTTGTTCGACTGTGTGTGCTGGCCAAAGGCGATGATGGCATGCAACGCCCGACGCCATCCGATCGTCTGTGCTGCCCAAAGGCAATGATGGCATGCCACGCCTGACGTTGTTCGACCATGTTTGCCGTCCAAGGGCGATGATGGCATGCTATGCCTGACGCAGTCCGACTGTGTCAACTAGTCCAAAGGCGATGATGGAATGCCACGCCCGACGTCGTTCGACCGTGTGTGCAGCCCAAAGGCGATGATGGCATGCCACGACTGACGTCGTTCGACCGTTTGTGCTGCCCAAAGGCGATGATGGCATGCCACACCCGACGTCATTCGACCGTGTGTGCTGTCCAAAGGCGGTGATGGCATGTCACGCCTGACGTCGTTCGACCTTGTGTGCTGTCCAATGGCTATGATGGCATGCCACGCCTGACGATGGCCGACCGTTTGTGCTGGTCCAAGGGCGATGACGGCACGCAGCGCCCGACGTCGTCAGACCGTGTGTGCTGTCCAAGGGCTATGATGGCATGCCACGCCCGAGGATGACCGACCGTCTATGTTGTCCAAAGGCGATGATGTCATGCAACGCCCGACACCGTCTGACCGTGTGTGCTATCCAAGGGCTATGATGGCATGGCACGCCCGACGATGGCCGACCGTCTGTGTTGTCCAAGGGCGATGATGGCATGCGACGCGTGACACCGTCCGACCGTGTGTGTTGCCCAAGGGCGATGATGGCATGCCACGCCCGACGCCGTTCGACTGTCTGTGCAGCCCAAAGGCGATGATTGCATGCCACGCCCGACCTCGTTCGACCGTGTTTCCCGTCAAAGGGCGATAATGGCATGCCACGCCCGACGCTGTCCGACTTTGTCAGCTATTCCAAAGGCGATGATCGCATGCCACGCCTGACTTCGTTCGACCGTGTATGTTTCCCAAAGGCGATGATGTCATGCCACGCCCGACGTCCTTCGACCGTGTGTGCTACCCAAAGGCGAAAATGGCATGCCACGCGCGACGTCGTTCGACTGTGTGTGCTGGCCAAAGGCGATGATGGCATGCAATGCCCGACGCCGTCCGACCTTCTGTGCTGCCCAAAGGCAATGATGGCATGCCACGCCTCACGTCGTTTGATCGTGTTTGCCGTCCAAGGGCTATGATGGCATGCCACGCCCGACGTCGTTCGACCGTCTGTGCTTGCCAAAGGCGATAATGGCATGCCACGCCCGACGTCGTTCGACTGTGTGTGTTGTCCAAAGGCGGTGATGGCATGTCACGCCTAACGTCCGACCGTGTGTGTTGTCCAAAAGCGATGATGTCATGCCACGCTCGACGTTGCTGACCGTGTGTGCTATCCAAGGGCGGTGATGTCATGCCACGCCCGACGTTGCCGACTTTGTGTGCAGTCCAACGGCGGTAATGTCATGCCACGCCTGACATTGCCGATCGTGTTTTTTCCCAAAGGCGATGATGGCATGCCACGCCCGACGTCGTTCAATCGTGTGTGCTGCCCAATGTCGATGATGGCATCATGCCCGATGTCGTCCGCCCGTGTGTGCTGTCCAAAGGCGGCGATGTCATGCATCGCCCGATGATGCTGACCGTGTGTGTTATCCAAGGGCGCTGATGTCATGCCACGCTCGACGTTGCCTGACCGTGTGTGTTGTCCAAGGGCGGTGATGTCATGACACGCCCGACGTTGCCGAGCATGTGTGCAGGCCAAGGGAGGAGATGTCATGTCACGCCCGACGTTGCCGAGTGTGTGTGCTATCCAAGGCCGGTGATGTCATCATGACACGCCCGACATTGTTGACCCTGTGTGGTGCCCAAAGGCGATGACGGAATGAACATTCGCATGTTTTGTTTAGAACTCGAACAATGTCACGCAAGCCACGACAGATGCGAGCAGGTCACGGCCGACCGTTTGTGTGGTCCAAGGGCTATGATGGCATGCCACGCCCGACGATGGCCGACCGTCTGTGCTGGTCCAAAGGCGATGATAGCATGTAGCGCCAGACGCCGTCCGGCCGTGTGTGTTGTCCAAGGGCTATGATAGCATGCTACGCCCGACAATGGCTGACCGTCTATGCTGTCCAAAGGCGATGAGGGCATGCCACGCTTGACGCCGTCCGACCGTGTGTTCTATCCAAGGGCTATGATGGCATGGCACGCCCGACGGAGCTGCCCGATTATAAGGCCGGAGGCACGACCCAGCCAATTAAGGCCAAGAGCGCATCACCGACAGAAGGGACGAGACAACCGGTGCACACCTAGGGCGGACTGGTCGGCCCATCCCAAAGTCCAACTACGAGCTTTTTAACTACAACAACTTAAATATACGCCATTGGAGCAAGAATTACTGCGGCTGCTGGCACCAGACTTTCCCTCCAATGGGTCCTCGTTAAGAAATTTAGATTGTACTCATTCCAATTACCACACTCACAGAGCCCGGTATTGTTATTTATTGTCACTACCTCCCCGTGTTTGGATTGGGTATTTGCGCGCCTGCTGCTTTCCTTGGATTTGGTAGCCGTTTCTCAGGCTCCCTCTCCGGAATCGAACCCTGATTATCGTCACTCGTCACCACCATGGTAGGCCACTATCCTACCATCAAAAGTTGATAGGGCAGAAATTTGAATGATGCATCGCCGGCACAATGGCCGTGCGATCTGTCGAGTTATCATGAATCATCGCAGCAACGGGCAGAGCCCGCGTCGATCTTTTATCAAATAAATGCATCCCTTCCAGAAGTCGGGGTTTGTTGCACGTATTAGCTCTAGAATTACTACGGTTATCCGAGTAGAAGATACCATCAAACAATTTATAACATATTTAATGAGCCACTCGCAGTTTCACAGTCTGAATTTGTTCATACTTACACATGCATGGCTTAATATTTGAGACAAGCATATGACTACTAGCAGGATCAACCAGGTAGAATTCCTCAATGACGCCGCGCGCCGCATGAGCCCGGCGCGCCCTTTTTGGCACGGTCAGTTCCAAGGTGAGCGCGACAGTCATTCGCAAGGAGCATTCGTTTTGGGCAGATAGAAGCCGGTGAAGGCCCTATGCCCACTGCGTCAACCGTATCTGAGAATTTGAGTCGCCGCTCACAGACCATGCCATCACACGACAAAGCGAGGGAAGGATTGGGACGCGAGAGCGTCTTTTGGGTTAACCCCGCGGATGGGATGCGAGGGGCGAAAGGCGACCATTTGCACGTGCACATAGCCTAGGCATTGGGTATGCAACACAGAAATCTGAAATCCAGACAGCCTAGATTGCGCTTCATCCGCCACCGAATTGGTATGCGAGTTAGGACGTCGCTGCTCGAAGCAGGGATCAAACCTAACCGCACATTCCCAATACCACTCATGTGTCGTACGTGAATAGCTCTGTCAATGCACGCCCGACATCCACTGCGCCGCCCGACATGAGATGTCATGCGACGACGCCAATGCCTTCTTTGCAAGGCCAATGCTACACCCGCCATTGTGCGCCTGCCAAGGGAGTTGAGAATTTAATCACTGCAAAGATTGTTGGAGGGAAGACCAAGGTTCACAAAGGGGAACCTCCTATGCCCGGTCCTCATAGCGTCTGGCCGCACATGGCCTTACGTGCCCCTGTGCGTGCGACGTCTAGAGTTAGCCGTATCAAGAGCTCTAGAACTCACCACTCGCTGAAAGCACTGCCATTTCCACACCAAAACACTATTATAAAACGATCTTGAGAAGTTCCCTCGGCGGCGCACGTTCATCCGCAGACGTCGCTGGCATGTTTTGGTAAGATCCCAACGGCGTAGCACGGACGAGCCATGCATGCCATCAAGCGTTAACGCAGCACGCCTACTAAGCCCACAGGACGTCCTGACGTCTGCCTGCTTTTGCCTCAGTTTCCCCGCAGACGTCACTGGCATGATTTTGTTGACGCCCAACGACGTAGCACAGACGATCCATGCATGCGTAAAGCCCCCACGCAGCAGGCCTACTAAGCCCACATGACCCATGATGTCAGCCTACCACCTCCTCAAACGCCCCATAGACGTCGCGTGCATGTTTTGTAAACGGCTAACAGCGTAGCTGGACGAGCCATTCATGCCGTCAAGTGCACAGAACGCCATCGACGTTCCGCCTGCCTTCGCCTCAGCCGCCCCGCAAACGTCGCTAGCTGTTTTTATAGACGCCCAAACGACGTAGCATGGACGAGCCATGCATGCCGTCAAGCGCCCACGCAGCACGCCTACAAATCTCACAGGACGCCCTCGACGTCCGCCTGCATTTGCCTCACTCGACCATCGATGTCGCCGACTGTTTAATAAACGCCCAACGGCGTAGCACGGACATCCATGCATGCCATCAAGCGCCAATGCAGCACGCCTGCTAAGCCCATGGGACGCCTATGTCGTCTGCCTGCCTACGCCTCAGGCTGCCCTTAACACCTCTACCCCCTTATATATGCCTTAAAAAAGTTTTACCCATGTGACATGAGTAGACATGGATTTTCAAGAGAATATTTATGGAAATGTACAACCCAAATATGCACGTTCTAAGGTACAAACACACATCATCTTTCATAAATGAAAACTTATATATATAAAAAAAATATTTTTCAACATTTTTTTATTTTTATTTTTTTGAAATTCTGAAAAATTAGTATAAACATTATTTTTAAAAATGAGACGTAAAAAATAAAAAAGCGTAAAAATAAATTATAAAATAATGATTAAAAGTTGAAAAAATATGGAAATGCTCGAAAACACTTCTAAACATGTTAATTAATGATAATATATATATTTGCACAAATAAAAGATGTTTCAGTATCGTATGAACCGTAAAAGTAACGAAAATGATGCAAAAGAGCCACGTTAAGGGAAACGTTAGAGAATAGATTATGGAAAGTAGATAAATATGCTTGTTATGCATGGAGGTTGTTTCAAAATCCTTTGATTTATGTACGGCATGAACATCCGCATGTTAGAACTCGAACAATGTCACGCAAGCCACGACCGATGCGGGCAAGCCACGGCCGACGACGGCCGACCGTCTATTCTGTCCAAGGGCTATGATGGCATGCCACACCCGACGATGGGCGACCATCTGTGCTGGTTCAAGGGAGATGATGGCATACAGCTCCCGATGCCGTCCGGCCGTGTGTGTTGTCCAAGGGAGATGATGGCATGCCACACCCAACGCCATCCGACTATGTGTGCTATCCAAGGGCTATGATGGCATGGCACGGCTGACGACGGCTGACCGTGTGTGCTGTCCAAGGGCGATGATTGCATGCGACGACCGACGCCATCCGACCGTCTGTGGTGCACAAGGGCGATGATGGCATGCCACGCCCGACGTCGTTTGACTCTGTGCTGCCAAAGGCGATGATTGCATGCAACGACTGACGTCGTTCGACCGTGTTTGTCGTCCAAGGGTGATGATGGAATGCAACGCTCGACGCTGTCCGACTGTGTCAGCTAGTCCAAAGGCGATGATGGCATGCCACGCCCAACGTCGTTCGACCGTGTGTGCTGCCGAGATGCGATGATGGCATGCCACGCCCAACGTCGTTGGGTTGTGTGTGCTGCCCAGAGGCGAACACGGTCGAACGACGTCGGGCGTGGCATGCAATCATCGCCTTTGGGAAGCACAGATAGTCAAACGGCGTCGGGCGTGACTTGCCATCACTTCCCTTGGACAGCACACACGATCGGCAATGTCGGGCGTGGCATGACATCACCGCCCTTGTAAAACACACACAGTTATCAACATCGGGCGTGGCATGACATTACCGCCCTTGGACTGCACACACGGTCAGCAACGTCGGGTGTGGCATGACATCAGCGCCCTTGGACATCATACACGGTCAGCATCGTCGGGAGATGCATGGCATCGCCACATTTGGACAGCACACACGATCTGACGACGTCGGGCGTGGCATGCAATCATCGCCTTTGGGCAGCAGACACGGTCGAACAACGTCAGGCGTGACATGCCATCATAGCCTTTGGACGGCAAACACCGTCTAACGACGTCAGGCGTGGCATGCCATCATCGCCTTTGGGTAGCACAAACAGTCGAACGATGTTGGGCGTTGCATGACATCATAGCCCTTGGACGACAAACACGGTCGAATGACGTCAGGCGTGACATTCCATCACCGCCTTTGGACAACACACACAATCGAACGACGTCCGGCATGGCATGCCATCATCGCCTTTGGGCAGCACACACGGTCGAACGACGTCGGGCGTGGCATGCCATAATCTCCTTTGGACAGCACACACGGTCGGCAACGTCAGGCGTGGCATGAAACCACCTCCCTAGGACAACACACACGGTCGTCAACGTCGAGCGTGGCATGACATCAGCGCCCTTGGATAGCACACACGGTCGGCAACGTCGGGCGTGGCATGATGATATCACCGCCCTTGGAAAGCATACACACTCAACAACGTTGGGCGTGGCATGACATCACAGCCCTTGGACTGCAGACACGGTCAAACGACGTCAGGCGTGGCATGCAATCATCGCCTTTGGCAGCATAGACAATCGGACAGCGTCGAGCGTGGCATGCCATCCTCGCCCTTGGACGGCAAACATGGTCGAACGACATCGGGCGTGGCATTCCATCATCGCCTTTGGGCAGCATAGACGGTCGGACGGCGTCGGGCATTGCATGCGAACATCGGCTTTGGCCATCACATACAGTCGAATGACATCGGACGTGTCATGCCATCATTGCCTTTGGGCAGCACATACGGTTGAACGATGTCGGGCGTGGCATGCCATCATCTCCTTTGGGCAGCACACACAGTCGAACGACGTCGGGTGTGGCATGCCATCATCGCGTTTAGACAACACACACGGTCGACAACGTCGGGCGTGGCATGACATTACCGCCCTTGGACTACACACACGGTCGGCAACGTCGGGCATGGCATGACATCACCGCCCTTGGACAGCACACACGGTCAGCACCGTCGGGTGTGGCATGACATCGCCGCCTTATTACAGCACACACGATCAGAGATCAGGCGTGACATGCCATCACCGCCTTTGGACAACACACACGCTCGAACGACATCGTGCGTGGCATGCCATCATCGCCTTCGGGCAGCACATACGGCCGAACGACGTCGGGCGTGGCATTCCATCATAGCCCTTGGACGGCAAACACGGTCAAACGACATCAGGCGTGGCATGCCATCATCGCCTTTGGGCAGCACAAACGGTCGAACGACGTCGGGTTTGGCATGCCATCATCGCCTTTGGGCAGCACAGAAGGTCCGACGGCGTGGGGCGTTGCATGCCATCATCGCCTTTGGCCGGCACACACAGTCGAACGACGTTTCACGTTGCATGCCATCATCGCCTTTGGGCAGCACGCACGGTCGAATTACGTTGGGTGTGGCATGCCATCATCGCCTTTGGGCAGCACACACGGTCCAACGACGTTGGGCGTGGCATGCCATCATCGCCTCTGGGCAGCATACATAGTAGAACGACGTTGGGCATGGCATGCCATCATCGCCTTTGGACTAGCTGACACAGCTGGACGGCGTCAGGCGTTGCATGCCATCATCGCCCTTGGACGGCAATCACGGTCGAACGACGTCGGGCGTGGCATGCAATCATCACCTATGGAAAGCACAGATAGTCGAACGACATAGGGCGTGGCATGCCATCATCGCCCTTGGGTAGCACAGACGCTTGTACGGCGTCGGGCATCGCATGCCATCATCGCCCTTGGACATCACAGACGGTCGGCCGTCATCGGGCGTGCCATGCCATCATAGCCCTTGGATAGCACACACAGTAGGACGGCGTCGGGCGTGGCATGCCATCATCTCCTTTGGACAGCACAGACAGTCGGTCGTCGTCAAGCGTGGCATGCCATCATAGCCATTGGACAGCACACACAGTAAGACGACGTCGGGCGCTGTATGCCATCATCGCCCTTGGACCAGCACAGACGGTCGGCCATCGTCGGGCGTGGCATTCCATCATAGCCTTTGGACAGCACAAACGGTCGACCGTCATCGACGTGCCTGCACATAACGGTCAACCATGGCAGTGATGACCGTGAGTGCTTTCCAAGGGCGGTGATGTCATTCCACGCCCGACGTTGCCGATCCTATGTGCAGTCCAAGGGCGGTAATGTCATGCCACGCCCGACGTTGCCGACTGTGTGTGTTGTCCAAAGGCGATGATGGCCAGCCACACCCGATGTCGTTCGACTGTGTGCTGCCCAAAGGCGATGATGGCATGCCACGCCCGACGTCGTTCAACCGTATGTGCTACCCAAAGGCAATGATGGCATGCGACGCCCGACGTCGTTCGACTGTATGTGATGGCCAAAGGCGATGATCGCATGCAACGCCCGACGCCGTCCGACCGTCTGTGCTACCCAAAGGATATGATTGCATGCCACACCCGACGTCATTCGACCGTGTGTGCAGTCCAAGGGCTGTGATGTCATGCCACGCCTGACGTTGTCGAGTGTGTGTGATGTCCAAGGGCGGTGATATCATCATGCCACGCCCGACGTTGTCGACCGTGTGTGCTGTCCAAGGGCGGTGATGTCATGCCACGCTCTACGTTGACGACCATATGTGTTGTCCAAGGGAGGTGATGTCATGCCACGCCTGAGGTTGCCGACCGTGTGTGCTGTCCAAAGGCGATGATGGCATGCCACGCCCGACGTCGTTCGACCGTGTGTGCTGCCCAGAGGAGACGATGGCATGCCACGACCGACGTTGTTCGACCGTGTGTGCTGCCCAAAGAGGATGATGGCATTCCACGCCTGACGTCGTTCGACCGTGTGTGCTGCCCAAAGGTGATGTTGGCATGCCACGCCCGACGTCGTTTGACTGTGTGTGCTGGCCAAAGGCGATGATGGCATGCAACGCCCGACGCCGTCTGACCGTTTGTGCTGCCCAAAGGCGATGTTGGCATGCCACGCCCGACGTTGTTCGACCGTTTGTGCTGCCTGAAGGCGATGATGGCATGCCACGCTTGACGTCGTTTAATCGTGTTTGCCGTCCAAGGGCTATGATGGCATGCCACGCCCGACATCGTTTGACCGTGTCTGCTGCCCAATGGAGATGAGTGCATGCCACGCTCGAAGTCGGTCGACCGTGTGTGCTATCCAAAGGCGGTGAGGGCATGTCACGCTTGACATCCGACCGTGTGTGCTGTCCAAAGGCGGCGATGTCATGCCACGCCCGACGTTACTGACCGTGTGTGCTGTCCAAGGGCGGTGATGTAATGCCACGCCCGACGTTGTCGACCATGTCTGCAGTCCAAGGGCGGTGATGTCATGCCACGCACGACGTTGCCGAGTGTATGTGTTGTCTAAGGGCGGTGATGTCATCATGTCACACCCGACATTGCCGATCGTGTGTCCTGTCCAAGGGCGGTGATGTCATGGCATGCCCGATGTTACCGACCGTGTGTGTTTTCCAAGGGCGGTGATGTCATGCCACGTTGACGTTGCCGACCGTTTGTGTTGTCCAAGGGCAGTGATGGCATGCAACGCCCGACATCGTGCGATCGTGTGTGCTGCCCACATGCGAAGATGGTATGCCACGCCCGACGTCGTTCGACTGTGTGTGTTGGCCAAAGGCGATGATGGCATGCAACACCCGACGTCGTCCGACCGTCTGTGCTGCCCAAAGGCAATGATGGCATGCCACGCCCGACGTTGTTCGACCATGTTTGCCGTCCAAGGGCGATGATGGCATGCCACGCCCGACGTCGTCCGACTGGGTCAGCTAGTCCAAAGGCGATGATTGCATGCCACGCCCGACGTTGTTCGACTGTTTGTGCTGCCCAAAGGCGATGATTGCATGTCACGCCTGACGTCGTTCGACCGTGTTTGCCGTCCAAGGTCTATGATGGAATGCCACGCCCGACAATGTTCGACCGTTTGTGCTGCCCAAGGGCTATGATGGCATGCCACGACTGACGGCGTTCGACCGTGTGTGCTGCCCAAAAGCGATGATGGCATGCCACGCCCGACGTCATTCGACCATGTATGTTGCCCAAAAGAGATGATGGCATGCCGCGCCCGACGTCGTTCGACCGTGTGTGCTGCCCAAAGGCGATGATGGCATGCCACGCGCGACGTCGTTTGACTATGTGTGCTGGCCAAAGGCGATGATAGGATGCAACGCCCGACGCCGTTCGACCTTCTGTGCTCCCCAAAGGCGATGATGCCATGCCCTACGTCGTTCGACCGTGTTTGTTGTCCAAAGGCGGTGATGGCATGTCACACCTGACGTCCGACCGTGTGTGCTGTCCAAAGGCGACGATGTCATGCCACGCCCGACGTTGCCGACCGTGTGTGTAGTCCAAGGGCGGTAATGTCATGCCACGCCCGACATTGACGACCGTGTGTGCTGTCCAAGGGCGGTGATGTCATGTCACGCCCGACGTTGCCGATTGTGTGTGCAGTCCAAGGGCGGTGATGCCATGCCACGCCTGACGTTGCCAAGAGTGTGTGCTGTCCAAGGGCGGTGATGTTAGCATGCCATGCCCGACGTTGTTGACAGTGTGAGCTATCCAAGTGCGGTGATGTCATGCCATGCCCGACGTTGCCGACCGTGTGTGTTATCCAAGGGCGGTGATGGCATGCCACACCCGACGTCGT
>CM067870.1:16508118-16523226 GCA_034621305.1 Solanum pimpinellifolium | reverse complement strand
TTAATGGAAAGTAGATGAATATGTTTGTGATGCATGGAAGTTGTTTCAAAGTCCTTTGATTTATGTACGGCATGAACATCCTCATGTTTTGTTTAGAACTTGAACAATGTCGCGCAACCCACGACCGATGCAGGCAGGCCATGGCTGACGTCGTCCGACCGTGTGTGCTGTCCAAGGGCTATGATGGCATGCCACGCCCGACGAAGGCCGACCGTCTGTGCTTTCCAAAGGCGATGATGGCATGCCACACCCGACGTCATCCAACTGTGTGTGCTTTCCAAGGGCTATGATGGCATGCCAAGCCCGAAGACGGCCGACCGTCTGTGTAGTCCAAGGGAGATGATGGCATGCGACGCCCGACGCCGTCCGACCGTCTGTGCTGTCCAAGAGCGTTGATGGCATGCCACGCTTGACGCTGTCTGAGTGTCTGTGTTGCCCAAAGGCAATGATGGCAAACCACACCCGACGTCGTTCGACCGTGTTTACCGTCCAAGGGCAATGATGGCATGCCACGCCCGACGTCGTCCCACTGTGTCAGCTAGTCCAAAGGGGATTATGGCATGCCAGGCATGACATCGTTCGACCGCGTGCTGCCCAAAGGCGATGATGGCATACCACGCCCGACGTCATTCGACAATGTGTGCTGCCCAAAGGCGATGATGGCATGCCACACCCGACGTCGTTTGACCGTGTGTGCTGCCCAAAGGCGATGATGGCATGCCACGCCCGACGTCGTTCGACCCTGTGTGCTGTCCAAAGGAGATGATGGCATGCCACGACCGACGCTGTCCGACCCTCTGTGCTGCCCAAAGGTGATGATGGCATGCCACGCCCGACGTCGTTCAACCGTGGTTGCCGTCCAAGGGCGATGATGGCAAGCCACGCCCGATGTCGTCCGACTGTGTCAGCTAGTCCAAATGAGAAGATGGCATGCCACGCACGACGTCGTTTGACCGTGTGTGCTGCCCAAAGGCGATGATGGCATGCCACGCCTGACGTCGTTCGACTGTGTGTGCAGTCCAAAGGCGGTGATGGTATGTCACGCCTGATATCGTTCGACCATGTTTGTCGTCCAAGGGCAATGATGGCTTGTCACGCCTGACGTCGTTCGGCCGTTTGTGCTAGCCAAAGGTGATGATGGCATGCCACGCCTAGCGTCGTTCGACCGTGTTTGTCGTCCAAGGACTATGATGGCATGCCACGCCACATATCGTTTTACCATGTGTGCTGCCTTAAGGCGATGATGGCATGCCACGCTCGACGTCGTTCAACCGTGTGTGTTGTCCAAAGGAGGTGATGTCATGCCATGCCCGACGTTGCTGACCGTGTGTGTTGTCCAAGAGCGGTGATGTCATTTCACGCCCGACGTTACCGATCGTGTGTGCAGTCCAAGGGCGGTGATGTCATGCTACGCCTGACGTTCCCTACTGTGTGTGCTGTCCAAGTGTGATGATGTCATGCCACGCCCGACATTGCTGACCATGTGTGCAGTCCAAGGGCGGTAATGTCATGCCACGCCCGACGTTGCCGACCGTGTGTGCAGTCCAAAGGCGGTGATGTCATTCCACGCCCGACGTTGCCAATTGTGTATGCTGTGCAAGGGCGGTGATGTCATGCCACGCCCGACATCGTCCGATCGTGTGTGCTGCCCTATGGCGATGATGGCATGCCACACCCAATGTTGTTCGACCGTGTGTACTTCCCAAAGGTGATGATGGCATTCCATGCCCAACGTTGTTCGACCGTGTGTGCTGTCCAAAGGCGGTGATGGCATGTCACACCTAACGTCGTTCGATCGTGTATGCCGTCTAAGGGCTATATGGCATGCCATGCCGGACGTCGTTTGACCGTTTGTGCTTCCCAAAGGTGATGATGTCATGCCACGCCTGCCGTCGTTCGACCGGGTTTGCCGTCCAAGGGATGTGATGGCATGCCACGCGCGACGTCGTTCGACCGTGTGTGCTGCCCAAAGGCGATGATGGCATGTAATGCCTAATGTCGTCAGACCGTGTGTGTTGTCCAAAGGCGGCGATGTCATGCCACGCCCGACATTGCCGATCGTGTGTGAAGTCCAAGGGCATTGATGTCATGCCACGCCTGATGTTGCCGACCATGTGTGCTGTCCAAGGGCGGTGATGTCATGCCACGCCCGACGTTGCCGACCGTGTGCGCAGTTCAAGGGTAGTGATGTCATGTCACGCCCGACGTTTCCGACCGTGTGTGCTGTCCATGGGCGGTGATGTCATGCCACGCCCGACATTTCCGACCGTGTGTGCAGTCCAAGGGCGCTGATGTCATGCCACACCCGACATTGCCGACCGTGTGTGCTGTTCAAGGGCGGTGATGTCATGGCACGCCTGACGTCGTTCGACCGTGCGTGCTGCCCAAGGGCGTTGATGTCATGCCACGCCTGATGTCGTTCAACCGTCTTTGCCGTCCAAGGGCGTATTTTGCAGTCCACGCCCGTTCTTTGCAGGCCTTGGAAGATGCCGCCTGGCCGCGGACGTGCTGTGTACGCAGACCTATTTGCCCCTTGACATCTAACTTGGCTTTAATAATCGCACCAGAAATCCTGAAAACCTTTTATAGTGACATGTCATTAGTCCCTTAACATGTCATTAGGCTTGATAAATGAACTCAACGTCATGAAAAACTCGCAATGGGGCTCAGAACGTATAGCTTAACACTTAGTGACAGACTAGTGAATATCACGTTCCATGTTACTTCCGTTACATAAATTTCAACACTTAGTTATTTTTCCCCCTTCCAAGGATGCAGGCAGCACGCGAACCTCTCATTTGAATAGTTAGATATGATTGGATTTTGATTTTTTTTGGGGGGGGGGAGTGTGTGGGGACTCGGAGAGACAAAGGGCTGAATCTCACTGGATCGTGGCAGCAAGACCACTTTTCCACTTACAATACCCCGTCGCATATTTAAGTCGTCTGCAAAGGATTCTACCCATCGCTCGATGGAAATTGTACTTCAAGGCGTTCACCGCGACGCTTCCGTCGCGGCAACTTAGCCAACACACGTTCCTTGGGGGCCATAGGCCCCTACTGTTGGTCAGCAAGCGGACGGCAGGCTCATGCGTCGCTTCTAGCCCAGATTATGACTTAGAGCATTCAGTCATAATCCGGCACACGGTAGCTTCGCACCATTGGATTTTAAACCAAGCGTGATGGCCAATTGTGTGAATCAACGGTTCCTCTCGTACTAGGTTGAATTACTATTGCGACACTGTCATCAGAAGGGTAAAACAAACTTGTCTCACGACGAGCTAAACCCAGCTCACGTTTCCTATTGGTGGGTGAACAATCCAACACTTGGTGATTTCTGCTTCACAATGATAGGAAGAGCCGATATCGAAGGATCAAAAAGTAACGTCGCTATGAACGCTTAGCTTCCACAAGCCAGTTATCCTTGTGGTAACTTTTTTGACACCTCTAGCTTCGAATTCCGAAGGTCTAAAGGATCATTAGGCCACGCTTTCACGGTTCATATTCGTACTGGAAATCAGAATCAAACGACCTTTTACCCTTCTATTCCACACGAGATTTCTATTCTCGTTGAGCTCATCATAGGACACCTGCGTTATCTTTTAACAGATGTGCCGCCCCAGCCAAGCTTCCCACCTGACAATGTCTTCCTCCAAGATCATCCCGCGAAGCGAGCCTTCGGTATAAAAAGAGGGGCCACGGAATAAGTAAAATAACGTTAAAAGTAGTGGTATTTCAGTTTCGCCTTTTGGATCCCAATTATACTACACCTCTCAAGTCATTTCACAAAGTCGGACTAGAGTAAAGCTCAACAAGGTCTTCTTTCCCTGCTGATTCTGCCAAGCCCGTTCCATTGGCTGTAGTTTCGCTGGATAGTAGACAGGAACAGAAGGAATCTCGTTAATCCATTCATGCGCATCACTATTTAGACGACGAGGCATTTGGGTACCTTAAGAGAGTCATAGTTACTCCCGCCGTTTACCCGTGTTTTGTTGAATTTCTTCACTTTGACATTTATAGCATAGGGCAGAAATCACATTGCATAAATATCCGTTCGGACCATCGCAATGCTTTGTTTTAATTAAACAATCGGATTCCCCTTGTCTATACCAATTGTGAGTTGGGTGTTCGACGCCCGGGGATGGCCCCCGAAGGAACCGTTCGCAGTCCGTCCCCCGGCCGGCACGCGGCGACCCGCTCTCACCGTGGAGCAGCTCGAGCAGTTCACCGACAACCTACATGTTCTGGACAGGGACACCCGTGCCCGGCCCTCAGAGCCAATCCTTTTCTCGAAGTTATGGATCAATTTTGCCGACTTCCGTTGCCTACATTATTCCATCAACTAGAGGTTGTTCACCTTGAAAATCTGATGCGGTTATGAGTACGATCGGGCGTGGACGGCATTCGTTCCTACGGAGTTTCAAGGGCCGCTGGGAGCGCACCGGACACCACGCGACATACGGGTGCCCTTCCAGCTGTTGGACCCTACATCCGGCTGAGCTGATTCCAGGGTGGGCAGGCTGTTAAACAGAAAAGATAACTCTTCCTGAGGATCCCTTCGACGTCTCTAGACATTCTAACGTTGCCATCAATCGCCACGTCCCGATTGAGGAATTTTTACCCGATTCCCTTTCGGAGTACGCACGAAACACGTTATCTGTCGGGGTTCTACCAAACATTAGGATCGACTAACCCATGTGCAAGTGACATTCACATGGAACCTTTCCCCTCTTCGTCCATAAAAGTTCACATTTGAATATTTGCTACTACCACAAAGATCTGCACCGACAGACGCTCGGCCCAGGCCCGCGCCTATGGTTTTGCAGCGACCGACGCGCCCTCCTACTCATCGGGGACTGGCACTTGCCCCGACGGCCGGGTGTAGGTCTCACGCTTGAGAGCCATCCATTTTCGGGCATAGTTGATTCGGCAGGTGAGTTGTTACACACTCCTTAGCGGATTTTGACTTCCATTTACCACCGTCCTGCAGTCTTAATTGACCAACACCCTTTGTGGGTTCTAGGTTAACGCGCAGTTTGACACCGTAACCCAGCTTCCGGTTCATCCCGCATCGCCAGTTCTTCTTACAAAAATTTGCCCACTTGGAGCTCTTTATTCCGTGGCGCGGCTCAACAAAGCAGCCGCGCCGTCCTACCTATTTAAAGTTTGAGAATAGGTCGAGGGCATTGCGCCGCCGAGGGAAACTTTGGAGGGGACCAGCTACTAGACGATTCGATTAGTCTTTTGCCCCTATACCCAAGTAAGACGGATGATTTGCACGTCAGTATTTCTGCGGGCCTCCACTAGAGTTTACTTTCACTTTGCCCGCTCAGGCATAGTTCACCATCTTTCGGGTCCCGACTGGTATGCTCACACTCGAACCCTTCTCATTAGATCAAGGTCGGTCGATGGTGCACCCCTCAGGGGGATCCCACCAATTAGTTTCCTTGCACCTTACGAGTTTACTAGCCCGTTGACTCGCACACATGTCAGACTTCTTAGGCCGTGTTTCAAGACGGGACGAATTGGGAGCCCACAGTCCAGCGTCTAGAGCGCGCAGATGCTGAAGCACGCCGGAGGCGCGGGCTGCCTTCCACAATCAGGGAGACAACATTCCACAGGCGTAACGATAGCCCGGTCTTTGGATGACACCCCAATCCACGCTGGTCCACGCCCCGAGTCGATCGGCGGACCGGCTCGTCACCGTTCCAGATCCGACCGGGGCATATATCGCCGACCCCCATCCGCTTCCCTCCAGAACATTTCAAGCACTCTTTGACTCTCTTTTCAAATTCCTTTTCATCTTTCCCTCGTGGTACTTATTCGCTATCAGTCTCTCGCCAGTATTTAGCCTTAGCCAGAATTGCCCACCCGCTTCGGGTTGCATTCCAAAACAACCCGACTTGTAGACAGTGCCTCATGGTACGACAGGGTCTGGGCACGACGGGGATCTCACTCTCTCTGTCTCCCCCTTCCAGGGGACATGGGCCTGGTCCGCCGCTGAAGACGCTTCTCCAGACTACAATTCGGACAATGGAGCCGCCCGATTCTAAGAATGGGATGTTCCTGGTTTGCTCGCCGTTACTAGGGGAATCCTTGTAAGCTTGTTTCCTCTACTTATTGATATGCTTAAACTCAGCAGGTAATCCCGCCTGACCTGGGGTCACGGTCGGAGCGCCTGGTGAGGCGCGGAGAGGGTCGAGGAGTCCGAACGCACAACGGACTGTAGAAGTGACTATAAGAGAGAGTTGAGTTTCAAACACCACTTGCTGCGAAGTCCTTCGACGTGGACTCGTATTTAGGCAGGCCGCGCTCTTGGGGCGCACGGAAGGCCAACTTCCGCCCATCGCACTAAGCCTTGCGGCGTGTGGGGTCTCGACGCGATGCGTTACACCCAAGCAGACGTGCCCTCGGCCAAATGGCTTCGGGCGCAACTTGTGTTGAAATACTTGATGGTTCACGGGATTCTGCAATTCACACCAAGTAGCGTATGTCGCTACATTCTTTATCGATGCAAGAGCTGAGATATCCGTTACCGAGAGTCATTTGTGTTCACATAGCAGCGTGCTTCCCGCTGCACAAACCGCGAATGGCGTGCGAGGGGGAGGGAGACAGAATAGCTTGCGCACTTTGGGCGATGGGAGGGAGGCGTGTGACGAGCAAGCGCCGCCCGTCGTGTTTAAAATGAGTTTGCGGGTCGTTCTGCTCTGCTAGGTTTCGACAATGATCCTTCCGCAGGTTCACCTACGAAAACCTTGTTCCGACTTCTCCTTCTTCTAAATGATAAGGTTCAATGGACTTCTCACGACGTTGCGGGCAGCGAACCGCCCACATCGCCGCGATCCTAACATTTCACTGGATCATTCAATTTGTAGGAGCGACGAGGGGTGTGTACAAAGGGCAGGGACGTAGTCAAAAAGAGCTGATTACTCGCACTTACTAGGAATTCCTCGTTGAAGACCAACAATTGCAATGATTTATCCCCATCACGATGAAATTTCAAAGATTTCCCGGGCTTGTCGTCCAAGGCTATAAGCTCGTTGAATACATCAGTGTAGTGCGCGTGCGGCCCAGAACATCTAAGGGCATCACAGACCAGTTATTGCCTCAAACATCCGCGGCCTAAAAGGCCGTAGTGCCTCTAAGAAGCTTGCCGCGAAGGGATATTTCCGCATAGCTAGTTAGCAGGCTGAGGTGTCGTTCGTTAACGGAATTAACTAGACAAATCGCTCCACCAACTATGAACGGCCATGAACCACCACCCATAGAATCAAGAAAGAGCTCTCAGTCTGTCAATCCTTACTACGTATGGACCTGGTAAGTTTCCCCGTGTTGAGTCAAATTAAATCGCAGGCTCCACTCCTGGTGGTGCCCTTTCGTCAATTCGTTTAAGTTTCAGCCTTGCAACCATACTCCCCCTGGAAACCAAAAACTTTGTTTTCTAATAAGGTGTCGGCGGAGTCATAAAAGCAACATCCGCCGATCCCTGGTCGGCATCGTTTATGGTTGAGACTAGGACGATATGTGATCATCTTCAAGCACTCAACTTTCATTCTTGATTAATGAAAACATCCTTGGCAAATGCTTTCGCAGTTGTTCGTCTTTCATAAATCCACGAATTTAACCTCTGAATATGAAATACGATTGCCCCCGACTGTCCCTATTTATCATTACTCCAATCCCGAAGGCCAACGTAATAGGACCGAAATCCTATAATGTTATCCCATGCTAATGTATACAGAGCGTAGTGTCATGGACATAGAGAATATGACAAGACTCCGTGTGACACTTGACAACTTACTCACGATTCTTTCACGATCTCGTAAGCTCAAGTCAGCCTTTCTACTCGGAACGCTAAGAGAATAAGAAGAAAGACAAAGACAGAACTTTGGAAGAGAGGACTTGTATTTTATTATTAAGTTGATTGGATGATTTACTAATACAATGAATCTCCTATTTATGCTACTCCCTAAGCCTAAGAGTAAATAAATGCTGCTATACAAGTCCCTAAGTACATGCACTCAATACATGTTCTATATTCCTAGAATATGTCTCTATCTCTTCCAAAAGGCACCTAGAATTCTCTAGTCTGCCCCAAAAACCAAGAAGGCTCTAGAGCCTTGGACAGGACTCTCCAAGGTTGTTGGACCGCCTGCCCCCTTCGTATGCTGCGAACTTGCTGGAAAGGTGGCGGGACGTCACAATCTCCCCCACCTAATGATGCAACGACCGCGTAGCATTGCGACTTTATAGGTGTCAAGTTTTGTCGTGCGACCATCAACTCACGTACTGGGCAAATCCCCTCGAGTAGCCTCTTCAGCGATTGCCTGACCTTTCTCGGTGGCAAAGACTTTTCAGCATCATTGTCTTCTCCCGAACTTGCAGTGGTTGCTGCCGATGTTAACTTCACGTCGGCCCTCTCGAGCTTCATGGCCGTCAGCTGGCTTTTCCCTCCATCTTCTATGCCTTTACCATAGGAACCATACATTTTCCTCCTTTCTCCATGATCATCAATTGTTGGAGATAAGGATCTATCACTGTATGGCACTGCTGGAAGAACTGCTGCACAATAATAATATCATAGATATCTAAGGGAGTGACGAAGCACCTGGTTTTTCGTTTCCAGTTGATCATCCTGATGCTCACTCCCTGCGCAACTCCATCCAAAGGAGTTGGTGGTGCATTGACCGTCTTTAAATGGATATTGCTTGGACTATAACGCAACCCCAACCTCATTGCTGCCGTCTTGGCGTCTTTGATGGTTACTTTGTGACAGCTCCACATACACTTATCAAGCCCAAGTGCTTAGTCTCCTCGACTTCATCTTCTTCTCGGGCTTCCTTATCCTTCCTCTCTCGGAGGATAGCACCAAATTCTTCAGTTCAGGGCACTTTGCATAACGATGCGGCCCGCTTCATTTGTAGCAACCATCTCTCTTGGCAACCTGTTTCCTCACCGTGTTTCCACGATCTCCAGATTTCTTACCTTTGGACCTGTAGGTGTCACGCCTGTGAGGCCGTTTCTCCTCGCCTAGCCTCTTGGTTTGTGGTCGTTGCTCCTCGCCTTCGACACAATCTACCCCACTATCCTCATGACTACCCTCCTCGTCGTCCTCCTCGGCACTGTGAGACTTCTCCTGCGTGAAGTCAGTCAAATCTTCGGCTTGCGTGATGGCTTCATCAATAGTCCCGACCTGTCGCCACCCCAACTCCGTTCTGTCCCAACATTGCAGCCCATCCAGAAAGTGGAACAACATATCTTCATCCATGAGGTTGGAAATTTGAAGTGTAAGGGTGGTGAACTCCCGCACATACGCGCGTATGCTGCCCTTTTGCTTTAACTCCGTAAACTTGCGCTTGGCCTCATAGATGACGTTGTTAGGGAAGAATGCCTTCTTGAACTCCTCGCAAAATTGCTCCCACGTGTTCATAGTGCATGTCCCCTTCTTGATGTCGGACTCTTTACGACTCTACCATAGCATGACCATGTCCGAAAGATACAACACAGCAGTTGTGATCTTGTTCACATCACTTCGCACCTGATTACACATGAAGTAATTCTCTAAGTTCCATAGGAAATTCTCCACCTCCTGTGCGTCGCGGACACCTTTGAACATTGGTGGCCTGGGAGCCTCGACTCTGGACTCCCTTTCCCGGTCAAGTGATGTGGATCCACCAACCTCTTGGTCTTGCTTGAGTGCTTCCACTTCGGCCTTCAACGAATCAATCGCATCGAGTGCTTCCATAAGCCTGAACTCTAAGAAAGTAATGGCCTCCTTCGTCTCAAACTCGTCCCGCTGGCCTGCGTCCAACTCCTTTTCGATGTTGTCATTCTCCTCAAGGGTGAAGTCTTCAATGGTTTTGAATTTGCTGTACGCCCCATTCAAGCACCGGCCTAAGATCTCAACGGACATCATTGCCATTTCAACCCTTGCAATCCACTCTTCTCCGGCAGTAACAACTATGGCATCCTCGCTGGTCTCTTCGTCACTTCCATCGACAACTGTGGGTGGGTGAGATGTTTGCACCTCGCTTGGTGTGGGCTCGGGCAGAATCCCTTCATTTCCCTTCTGTTGCTTCTTCCCTTTCTTATTCTTATTTCCTCCATCCGTGTGGACATTGGTGGTGCAAGAGCCGATAACGTCTCCTTCGTTCGTCATTCTCTTACGATAAACTTGCTCTGATACCACTTGTCATGGACCTAGAGAATCTGACAAGAATCTGTGCGGCACTTGACAACTTACTCATGATTCTTTCATGATATAGTAAGCTCAAGTCAGCCTTTCTACTCGTAACGCTAAGAGAATAAGAAGAAAGACAAAGACACTACTTTGGAAGAGAGGACTTGTATTTTATTATTCAGTTGATGGATGATTTACAAATACAATGACTCTCCTATTTATACTACTCCCTAAGACTAAGAGTAAATAAATACTGCTATAGAAGTCCCTAAGTACATGCACTCAATATACGTTCTACATTCCTAGAATATGTCTCTAGCTCTTCCAAAAGGATCCTAGAATTCTCTAGTCTCCCTCAAGAATCTAGAAGGCTCTAGAGTCATCCACAAGCCTCTTCAAGACTGTTGGACCACCTGCCCCCTTCGTATGCTGCGAACATGCTGGAAAGGTGGCGGGACGTCACAGTAGGCTTGCTTTGAAAACTCTAATTTCTTCAAAGTAACAGCGCCGGAGGCACGACCCGACCAATTAAGGCCAGGAGCGCATCGCCGACAGAAGGGACGAGACGACCGGTGCATACCTAGGGTACACTGGCTGGCCCATCCCAAATTCAAACGATGAGCTTTTTAATTGCAACAACATAAATATACGCTATTGGAGCTGGAATTACCGCGGCTGCTAGCACCAGACTTGTCCTCCAATCGATCCTCATTAAGGTATGTAGATTGTAGTCATTCCAATTTCCACACTCATAGAGCCCGGTATTGTTATTTATTGTCACTACCTCTCCATGTCAGGATTGGGTAATTTGCGTGCCTGCTGCCTTTCTTCGATGTGGTAGCCGTTTCTCAGGCCCCCTCTCCGGAATCCAACCCTAATTCTCCGTCACCTGTCACCACCATGGTAGGATACTATCCTACCACCGAAAGTTGATAGGAAAGAAATTTTAATGATGCATCACCGACACGATGGCCGTGCGATCCGTCGAGTTATCATAAATCATCGCAGCAACAGGTAGATCCTGCGTCGAACTTTAATCTTATAAATGCATCCCTTCCAGAAGTCGGGGTTTGTTGGACGTATTAGCTCTAGAATTACTACGGTTATCCAAGTAGTAGATACCATCAAAGAAATTATAACTGATTTAATAACCCATTCGCAGTTTTACAATCTGAATTTGTTCATTTGAGACAAGCATATGACTACTAGCAAGATCAACCACGTAGCATTCCTCAACGACGCCGCGCGCCGCATGAGCCGGGCGCGCCCTTTCGGGCACGGTCAGGTTCAAGACGAGCGCGAAAGTCATTCGCAAGCAGCATTCGTTTTGGGCAGATAGAAGCCGGTAAAGGCCCCATGCCCACTCCGTCTACCATATTCGAGAATTCGAGGCCCCGCTTACATACCACGCCATCGCACGACGAAGTGAGGAAAGGAGTGGGACGCAAGAGCGTTGCATGGGATGTGAGGGGCAAAAGGCGACCATTTGCACGTGCACAATGCCTTGGCATTAGGTATGTAGCATAGAAATCCAACATCCGACCATCCTAGATTACTCTTCATCCACCACCAAATTGGCATGCGAGTTAGGACGTCGCTTCTCGAAGCAGAGATCAAACCTAACCACACATGCCCAATACCAGTCATTCACCGTACGTGAATATCTCTGTCAATGCACGCCTGACATTCACCCCGCCACCAAACATGAGATGTCCTGCGATGATGGCGATGCCTTCTTGGCAAGGCCAATGCTACATCCGCCGTTGCGCGCCTGCCCAAGGGAGTTGAGAATTTTATCACTTCAAAGATTGTTGGAGGAAGACCAAGGATCACACAAGGGAACCGCCCACGCTCGGTCCATCATAACTTCTAGCAGCACAGGGACTTACGTGCCCCGTGCGTGCGATGCCTAGAGTTAAGCGTAACAAGAGCTCTAGAAGTCACCAGTCGCCCGAAAGCACTTCCATTTCCACACCAAACACTATTATGAACCAATCTTGAGATGTTCCCTCGGCGGTGCACATTGGCCGTGCAGACGTCGCTGGCATGTATTTGTAAGCGCTAAACGGCATTTTTTAGATTTTTTATTTTTTTTGAAAATTTTGAAAAAATTAGTAATAAATTAATAAGAAATAGGGAAAATATCGAAAAAATATGAAATCAATTCCGAAAATTCACAAATATATATATGGGAACCTTAAAATAAAAAATTTAATAAATTTTATTTTTTAAAAGGAAACATAAAAATAAAAAAGCGTAAAAATAAATTATAAAATAGTGATTAAAAGTCAAAAAAATATAGAAATGCTCGAAAACACTTCTGAACATGTTAATTTGATGATAATATATATATTTGCACAAATAAAAGATGTTTCAATATCATACGAACCCTAAAAGTAATGAAAAAGATGCGAAAGATCAACGTTAGGCGGAAACGTTAGAGAATAGATAATGGAAAGTAGATGAATATGTTTGTTATGCATGGAAGTTGTTTCAAAATACTTTGATTTATGTACGGTATGAACATCCACATGTTTTGTTAAGAACTCGAGCAATGTCGCGTAAGCCACGACCGATGCGGGCAGGCCACGGCCAACCGTTGTGTGCAGGCACATCCGATGACGGCCGACCATTTGTGCTGTCCATGGGATATGATGGCATGCCACGCCCGAAGATGGCCTAGCGTCTGTGTTGGTCCAAGGGCGATGATAACATGCCACGCCGGACGCCGTCCGACCGTGTGTGCTGTCCAAGGGCTTTGATTGCATGCCACGCCCGACGACGGCCGACCATCTTTGCTGTCCAATGGCGATGATGGCATACCACGCCCAACGTCGTCCGATGGTATGTGCTGTCCAAGGGCTATGATGGCATGCCACGCCCGACGACGACCGACCGTTTGTGCTATCCAAAGGCGATGATGGCAGGCCACGCCCGATGTCCTCCAACTGTGTGTGCTGTCCAAGGGCTATGATGGCATGCCACGCCTGACGACGGCCGTCCGTCTGTGTTTTCGAAAGGAGATGATGGCATGCTACCCCCGACATCGTCCGACTGTGTGTGCTGTCCAAGGGCTATGATGGCATGCCACGTCCGACGACGGCCAACCGTCTGTGCTATCCTGAGGCGAAGATTGCATGCCACGCCCGACGCCGTCCGACCGTGTATGCTGTCCAAGGGCTATGATGGTATGCCACGCCCGACGACGGCCGACCGTTTGTGCTGTCAAAGGGCAATAATGACATGCCATGCCCGATGCCGTCCGACCATGTGTGCTGTCCAAGGGCTGTGATGGCATGCCACGCCCGACGACGACCGACCGTATGTGCTGTCCCAAGGCAATGATTGCATGCCACACCCGACGCAGTCCGACCATGTGTGTTGTCCAAGGGATATGATGGCATGCCACGCCCGAGGACGGCCGACCGTCTGTGCTGTCCAAAGGCGATGATTGCATGCCACGCCCAACGCCGTCCGACCGCGTGTGCTGTCAAAGGGCTATGATAACATGCCATTCCGGACGACGACCGATCGTCTGTGCTGTCCAAAGGCGCTGATGGCATGCCACACCAACGTCATCTGACCGTGTCTGCTGTCCAAGGGCTATGATGGCATGCCACGCCGACGACGGCCGACCGTCTGTGCTATTCAAAGGCGATGATTGCATGACACGCCCGACGCCGTCTGACCGTGTGTGTTGTCTAAGGGCTATGATGGCATGCCACGCCCGACGATGACCGACCGTCTGTGCTGTCCCATGTCGATGATGACATGCAATGCCCGACGTCGTCCGACCGTGTGTGCTATCAAAGAGCTATTATGGCATGCCACGCCCGACGTTAGCCGACCCTCTATGCTGTCCAAAGGCGATGATGGCAAGCCACGACCGACGTTGTTCGACCGTGTGTGTTGTCCCAAGGGCTATGATGGCATGCCATGCCCGACGACGGCCGATCGTCTATGCTGTCCAAAGGTGATGATGGCATGCCACGCACGATGTCGTTCGACCATGTTTGCCATCCTAAGGCGATGATGTAATGTCACGCCCGACGCCGTCCGGCTGTGTCAGCTAGTCCAAAGGCGATGATGGCATGCCACCCCCTTCGTCGTTCGACCTTGTGTGCTACCCAAGGGCAATGATGGCATGCCACACCCAATGAAGTTCAACCGTGTGTGCTGCCCAAAGGAGATGATGACATGCCACGCCCGACATCATTCTACTGTATTTGCTGCCCAATGCCAAGATGGCATACCATGCCCGACGTGGTCGACGGTGTGTGCTGCCCAAAGCAGATGATGGCATGCCACGCCTGACGCCGTCCGACCGTCTGTGCTGCCCAAAGGCGATGATCGCATGCCACGCCCGACGACGTTCGACTGTGTTTGCCATCCCAGGGAGATGATGGCATGCCTCGTTCGATGTCGTCCGACTATGTCAGCTAGTCCAAAAGCGATGATAGCATGCCACGCCCCACGTCGTTCGACCGTGTGTGCTGCCCAAAGGCGATGATGGCATGCCACGCCCGACGTCGTTCGACCGTGTGTAATGTCCAAAGGCGGTGATGGCATGTCACGCCTGGCGTCGTTCTACCGTGTTTGCCGTCCAAGGGCTATGATGTCTTGCCACGCCTAGCGTTATTCGACCTTTTGTGCTGCCCAAAGGCCATGATGGCATGCCATGCCTGACATCTTTTGACAGCTTTTTCCATCAGGCATGTTGGCATGCCACGCGACGGTGTGCGCCGACCGTGTTTGACCGCCGTGTGTGACCAAAGGCGATGATGACATGCCACGCCCCACGTTGTCCGACCGTGTGTGCTGTACAAAGGCGGCGATGTCATGCCATGCCCGATGTTGCCAATCGTGTGTGCTGCCCAAGGGTGGTGATGTCATGACATGCCCAACGTTATCGACTGTGTGTGCAGTCCA
>CM067870.1:12190618-12253118 GCA_034621305.1 Solanum pimpinellifolium | reverse complement strand
ATTACATATCCTTAACAACAACACTTCAACAAATTACATATCCTCAACAAGAATACTTCAACAAATTACATATCCGCAATAACAAGCTCAATATTAATCAATCACAAGTTTTGCAGAAAGGCAATCAGAAGATCAGCAAAATACGATATCAAATATACTAATGATAAGTATGTGCAATGCAATGGAATGCAATGTCAAGTATAATGATGCATGTCTGACCTAGTGATACACACCCGCTGTCTCTCAGTCCGGGACCCATGGGGGACATATCTGTCCATGCATCTGTCGCGGCGCACGACACGACCCTCGATATTAGTAACCATCGCGGCGCATGATACGTCCCTCGAAATATAGTGTCCATTGCGGCGCGCGATACGTCCCTCGAAATATAGTATCCATCGCGGCGCGCGATACGTCCCTCGAAGTGGTACATCCTCTTAAGTACCCATTCTTTCTCAATGCACATAACACTTGTCACAACCAATGCCTCAGAATAATGCAGATGACAAGTTCACACAAATAATGAGGAGATGACCATTTTCATAACATCGCACAATTCACAACCACAAAAACATGAAGTTACATCAACAATGATTCAACAAGCCTTCAACCCTTTCTCAACACAACACACATAAACAATTAATCACATTGCCTTTTGTTATCCCCATTTTTTTCATCATTAGAATTAATCAATGTGGATAAGTCAACCCATCACCAATTTCGTTACTCCCAAACATATACCACAAGGAAATACACACATTTCATACACTTAACCAGAGTTTAGAAATCCACTTGTCTTAGCCAATCGAATAATTACTCAAGAACTTGAGCCTTCCTCTTTTGGTTGACTCCCATATCAATACAATCTATTCAAATAAATAATCACAATAAGATTTTTAAACTAACAACACCCATATCACTACAAGTCTAGCCTAGACCCAAACACTCATTCAACTTTATAATCAAGTTCCTAGCCATGATGTCAATTAATATATCAATTCTCATTTTTTTTTAAATTTCATACCTAGGGTTAAGTTTCAGTCTCTCCAAATTACATAAATCTAAGGATATCCATATAATATGATATTCCTAGATTTGATTTACCTTGCCAAACTTAAAACGTAACTTAATAGTCAGAAGAGAAAAATTGAAACTACAGATAAACACAATTTACAAAGACACAAAAGCAAAAACAAATACAAAGGCAGAAACTTCTAACCAATTACATGGAAAATTATAACCTTATACATTTGTCATCAAAAACTACCCAATGATTAGTTGCAACACGTTAGTTGGTCAATTGGCAGCATGTGATTGTCCACTAATCCTTGTCCATATAATTTTAATAAAAATAAATTTAAGAGTTAAATTCCTTTTGCCTCCAGTTAATATGTTTAGTGTACTCCTATTTTAGAATCACTACATAGTTAGAGGATTTGGTGAGAAACTTACCTGAAGCAGTTGGCCGCTTTGTTTTTCATTGACGCTGAACCGCAACTCCTCTCATCTAACACTTCTCTTTATTCTTTTATTAGTTATGTACTAGAAGTTCAAAAAATTTTACTAACCTATTTTAATATTTTAGACTTGGCCCACTATTATTAATGTTAAACAAATTACCGACAAATAAAATAACTATAGTTAAATGACTATTCAAAATTATCAAAAATGACATTTTGGGTCATTACAAATAACTACCCGTGAAAACAAAAATGTTAAAGTTTTTGATCATCAATATCAATTACAAATAACTTACGACTGTTAAAAAATGTAGACTTCAACAGTATAAATTTTTTTTAGAGACAATCTACTTGTCTGAAGTCAAACGTTCGCCACTTTTTGTTATTGTTACTTTGTTACTCAAACATAATTTATAGAATGAGAAAATAAATATGAAACAACAACAAAATAATATTGTTGACAATTTTAGAAATTCATTCTTCAATAAATTGATCCTCTGAAAGCCCTTCTAGATTCTTCATCAGTGCAACTTTACTACTTAATTAGAAATATGTATGTATAATTGTTGCATTATGAAAGTACAACTAGAGAAAAATATTGGACTCTAAACTCATGTAAAAGAAATATTCTCGAACACTAAAATATTAAAAATGAGTCTAACCTAGATAAGTTAAACTCTCAACAATAACTTGGGACATGAAGGATAACAAATCTATGTTAATAGACATACATTTTGTTGTTAAAGATATTACTTTTATGTAGAGTCTGTTTTGATTAAGTTTGCCAAAAAGGTTCATATCTCAAACGAAAAAAGAGTCGGATGAGAAGGAAAAAAGAAAAATATCAAAAGGACGAAAGTTTTGTCCAAGTGACACAATATACATACCAAATGAAAATATTCAATACAATTTTATGAAAACAACAAAACAATGAGAAAAAAATATACACCAAAATGAGTAAACTATGAAATATCCAGTGATGATACCAATTCATTCTAACAAAAAAAGTTCCTATGTTTTGGAATAACATGCCACAAAAAAATGACAATCACTTCAATTAACTTTTAATCCTTAATGTCCTCGTAATATCTACTCATAAAAATTATTAATAATACACAACGACAACAGAAAAACCAAAACATATGTACATTAAAAATTATTACCTTACACGGGTTTTTTTTAAATAACACAAAATTGCATCCTTGTGTGTGAAGAAATGACGTTGTTGATGTAGAAATTAGAGGTTTGTAAGGGCTTTTTTTTATTGTACCTACAACGATTTCAGTAGAGAAAACTTGCTTGAATACCTAATGAATGTTTGTTATGTAATATGTATTAACAAATAATTATAACGATAACTTTGAATAAACATAAACAACAAAGTTTAAAGCAAGTACTCAAAACAACAATTGATAATGTAGGATAAATTAATGTCTGTAAAAAAAGAGACAAGTATGTTCAAAAATAAGAATGAAACAGAATGGGAAAAGACCAAGCCCATTGAATTCACAATGTCTCCTTAAGGAAATTATCCTCCTTTAATACCCGATGTTTAAAGGAATAGATCATCTCAAGATAGAACTATTCTATTCACCATGAATTGATACAAAAACTATGGTGTTAGTGAGTCATTCAATAGGAGCAAAGTACACAACTATTTGATTATCTAGAAGAAGAAGAACTTAGAAATTTTCGTTGTTTTAAAATGAGAGAAAAGTCCTCACAGTGAAGGGTAGTATGAACAAATGGTTATTGTGTCTTATCGGAAAGGTTACAACTCTTTGGAAAAGTTATAACCCTTCAGAAAGGTAACAACCTTTCATAAAAGCCATAACTTTTCATTGAGTGGCAACTCTACATAAAGTCACCACTTTTTCAGAATGCTTACAACTCTTTGAAAAAGTTAAAATCCTTCGGAAAGGTTACAACCTTACAAAAATAGGCACAACTCTTCATAAAAGTAGCTACTCTTCATAAAATTCACTATATTTTTTTAATAAAAGTTACAGTGTTTCATGAAAGGAAAAGGCTAGTTCTGAAAATAAAATGAATAAAAAAGGGATCATAATTTGTGGTGGCACCACGTAGACTGGCTTAGGGTTCTATATATATATATACACACACACATCATTAGATCGTACATCTTTCTAGGTATATCCAGATAATAGGTAGGAGCATAAACTGAAACATTCTGGCTACAAAGATAGTTATTAAATCATTAGCAACGCATAAAAACATTCCTCCTAGAGTAGTTGTTATACGAATAAGAGAAATTCTATTATAGCCATTTATGTACATTCAATGTATTTACGGATAGAGAAAACATTGAGTTGAACATAGTAAAATAAGAAATTTAAAATTTTTGTTGAAATTTTTGTGATTATTTTTTCGTGAAATTTCAAAACGAACAGTTTCAACGAAATCTTTTAAGTTCTTATATTACTATGTTCAACTATATGTATTCCTCTATCTGTAGAGTACATTGAATGTACAGAAATAAATATAATAGAGTTTCTCTTATTTGTATTAACAGCTACTCTAATGGGCATATTTTTACGTGTTTCTAATTATTTAATAACTATATTTGTACCCCTCCCCTGAGTATTTAAGTTTATGTTCCTACCTATTATCTTTGTATACCAACAAAAATGTACGGTCTAATGAGTCTATATATATATATGTATGTATGTATATCATCATCATATATTATTATATGTGAGAAGCTCCAACCTTCAAAATTGGATTATCATTTTGCCCCTCCACTAAATTAAAATAAATTTAATAAAATTCTTACATATTAATATTCAATTACATAATGGTAGAATAAGAAGTCCAACAACTTTCATTTTCTAGTTATGACATTATAATCATAATTAATTAGGTTAAATTAAATTAGAGAAGAAAACAACTCTTCGAATTTTGTGATTCTTTGAATTTTGAAATTAACATAAATTTATCTATCATTAAACAATAATGTATGAAACACTTCAAATTTTGTGATTCTTTGAATTTTGAAATTAAAATAAATTTATCTATCATGAGTCAAAGTGTCACATTGAAAAAAATTGGTAGGTGAAAAGACATCAAGTATCACTATAAATATAAGTTAATTGCTTCCTAGGTCATAACATTTTTCTCTTTTATATTATCTACTATTCTCTTTTCATCTTCCTAGACTATGATGTGAATACATAATGTCAAGAAGTTAACTGGGGAGAAGCACAAAGAGCTTCATTTTGAAATTAAAAGAGAAGTTTTCTTACAATATAGTTCAATTTTTAAACTTAACAATATAAAATATGACTTATATTCCTGTAGATATTTTTTATGTTAGATTATGATTTTAGGTTTTTCTTTTTCGTTTTGGAGTTAAGGTATGGTTGTCGAAAATGAATTTAGAATGCAACCCATATTTTTATGTAATTTGTATTATTTTGCATTGTTATGAATTTTTTTCTCTTTGTTTTTGTGTTGCTATACTTTTAAGCGTAATTTAATTGACAAAACTTCTATTAATACATGATGAGTTTGATAATACTTGAATAGTTTATGCAAAATATGATTTTGTTTAAATAGAAGTAATTTAAATAAATACATCATAGTGGTGTTAGAGGAAAATAACAACGATTTTAATATAACTCATACTATATATATATATATATATATATATATATATATATGTCACGACCCAAAACCGGGCCGCGACTGGCACCCACACTTACCCTCCTATGTGAGCGAACCAACCAATCTAAACCTTAACATTTCAATATAATATCAACAGAAAGTAATGCGGAAGACTTAAACTCATTAATAAAATCAATAACTATTATTATCCCAAAAATCTGGAAGTCATCACCACAAGAACATCTATGATCAAATTACTAAACTAAGAGTATTCTAAAAAGCTAAAACAAGTAAAAGCTAGTCCACGCCGGAACTTCAAGGCATCAAGACATGAAGAGGAAGATCCAGTCCAAGCTAGAAGCATTAGCTCACCCTGATATCCGGAGTAATGAAGACTTGCTAGAGTTACTGTTGAGTCGAAGATGACGGCACGTTTACTGCACTCCACAAATAAACAAGAAGAAAACATAAAAAGTAGGGGTCAGTACAAAACACGGGTACTGAGTAGATATCATCGGCCAACTCAAAATAGAAATCAATATATACCAAGTAATATCATAAAATCAACTATTATACTCAACATGTAGCAACAACAAGTACTATATCATTAACAATTACCGTCAAGTTCACACATGAGGACTCAAGCCTCAATACCATACTCATTTGGGAATTATGTTCATTCGATTGAGTATATTAACATCTTTCACGATTCATTATCTTTATTTCTCTTATGTCGGTACGTGACACTCCGCTCCCTCATATTCATTAATCCTGTTATGTCGGTACGTGACACTCCGATCCCCTAAATCTACGTGTCGGTTCGTGACACCCGATCCCCTAAATCTACGTGTCGGTTCGTGACACCCGATCCCCTAAATCTACGTGTCGGTTCGTGACACCCGATCCCCTAAATCTACGTGTCGGTTCGTGACACCCGTTCTCCAAAATCTACGTGTCGGTTCGTGACACCCGATCCCCTAAATCTACGTGTCGGTTCGTGACACCCGATCCCCTAAATCTACGTGTCGGTTCGTGACACCCGATCCCCTAAATCTACGTGTCAGTTCGTGACTCCCGATCCCTTAATCTCATTCTATCAACTCATCAAGCCTTCTCCCTTACCAAGGCATCATCAATCTCATTACTTTAGTTCATCAAGCCTTCTCCCTTACCAAGGCATCATTATTAAAAAGAGATTAGGTTTTTATCAAGATTTTTGGGATTCAATAACTTCATCATGCTTAATATAATTACAATTATATAATCACGTTCATGCATGCATACAATTAAGCACATAGCAGGGTTTACAATACTATCAATACATATCATTCTCTATTAAGAGTTTACTATGAAAGCATGAAAACCATAACCTACCTCCACCGAAGACTAGTGATCAAGCAAGCAAATTCCCAAAGCTTTGTTCTTCTCCTCTTCGTTCGTCTCTCTCTATCGATTCTCCTTCTATCTCTTTCTGTTCTTTTCTTTTTCTTATTCAAACCCTCTTTGTTTTACCCTAATTAGCATATATTAAGAATAAAAGATGGCAATAATAACCCACTAATTAACTTAAGGTTACCTTTTTTAACCCCCAAGTAATTAGACTTATTAACATTAACCCACTAACTTTATAATTAAAGCAGGAATAGTCAAAAACGTCCCTTAAAACGTATCAAGAAATCCGACCCAGACTGGGATTACGCAGTCTGTGACTGGTCGTCGCACCTGCGACGGTCCGTCCTGCTGCCCCGTCACAGGGTTCAGAGACTCAATTTCTCTGAAGAGTCTGTGACGGTCCGTCACACCTCTGACGGTCCGTCCTTCCATTCCGTTACGAAGTTCAGAGAGTCAATTTTCAGTACCCAATTTCAGATTTTCTAAGTGTTTTGAAACGAGACCCTGCGATGGTCCGTCGTGCCCATGACGGTCCATTGTAGGGTCCGTCGCCTCAGCCTGTTTTTCCAGAAGTAAAATCTGCTGCTCAAAATGACTAAACAGGTCGTTATAATAGATACCAATTTACCCATCGTTCGTCCCCGAACGATCACAAGAAGGAAAACAAGGGCGAAAAGGGGTACCTGAATCTGTAAACAGATGTGGGTATCTTTCTCGCATATCAGCCTCTTTCTCCCATGTGGCTTCCTCGACTGGTCGATTCTTCCATTGAACTTTGATGGATGCAATCTCCCTTGATCTCAACTTGCGAATTTCTCTATCTAGAATGGCAACAAGTTCCTCCTCATAAGACAAATTCTCATCAAGCAAAACTGAATCCCAACGGATAATGTAGTTTCCATCCCCGTGGTATCTTTTCAACATCGACATATGGAATACCAGATGCACTCCGGACAGCCCTGGAGGCAAGGCTAACTCATAAGTCACCTCCCCTACTCGCTTAAGTACTTCAAATGGACCAATATACCTTGGGCTAAGTTTACCTCGCTTACCAAACCGCATGACCCCTTTCATTGGTGAAACCTTCAACAAGACTTGTTCACCCTCCATAAACTCCAAGTCTCTAACCTTCCGGTCTGCATACTCCTTCTGTCTACTTTGCGCCGCTAGAAGCTTTTCTTGAATAGATTTCACTTTATCTAACGATTCCCTCAAAAGGTCAGTACCCCAATGTCTAACTTCAAATGCATCAAACCACCCAATGGGAGACCTACATCTTCTCCCATATAGTGCCTCAAATGGGGCCATATCAATGCTTGAGTGATAGCTATTGTTGTAGGATAACTCTGCTAAGGGTAAGAAGCTATCCCACTGACCACCAAATTCTATCACACATGCACGAAGCATATCCTCCAACACTTGAATCGTTCGCTCAGACTGACCATCGGTCTGAGGATGGAACGCAGTACTAAGGTCCAACCTAGTACCTAATTCCGCATGCAATGTTTTCCAAAACTTATAAGTAAATTGCGTACCTCTATCTGATATAATGGAGAGTGGAACCCCATGCAATCGCACCACTTCCGAGATGTAAAGTTTGGCTAACTTCTCTGCATTGTAAGTCACCTTGACCAGAATGAAGTGAGCAGACTTAGTTAACCTATCAACAATTACCCAAATAGAATCAAACTTTCCCAATGTCTTTGGAAGACCAACCACGAAATCCATTGCAATCCTTTCCCACTTCCATTCAGGAATGGGCATTCTCTGAAGTGTTCCTCCGGGCCTTTGGTGTTCAGACTTTACTTGTTGACAGTTTGGACATTTGGCAATAAAATCTACAATATCACGCTTCATTCTACTCCACCAAAAGTGTTGCTTTAGGTCACGGTACATCTTGGTTGCACCCGGATGTATCGAATACCTTGAACTATGAGCCTCTGTCAGAATAGTGTTGATCAACTCATCGACGCGGGGTACACATACCCTTCCCTTAATCCTCAAAACACCTTCCTCATCGATTGTCGCTTCGTTAGCCTCTCCTTGCAACACTTTATCTCGGATCCGGATCAATTTTTCATCATTATACTGCTTTCCCTTAATCTTGTCAAGGAAGGAAGATCTTGCCTCCACACAAGCTAAAAATCCTCCCTTCTCATTTACTTCTAACCTCATAAGGTCGTTAGCCAGAATCTGAACTTCTCTAGCCAATGGGCGTCTAGAAGCTTGTAGTGAGCTAGACTTCCCATGCTTCCCGCCTTTCTACTTAAAGCATCCGCTACAACATTCGCCTTCCCCGGATGATACAAAATAGTGATGTCGTAGTCCTTCAGTAGTTCCATCCATATCCTCTGTCTCAATTTCAAATCTTTCTGAGTGAAGACATACTGTAGGCTACGATGATCCGTATAGACATCACACTTAACCCCATATAAATAGTGTCTCCATTGCTTTAATGCAAACACTACCGCAGCCAATTCCAAATCATAAGTTGGATAGTTACGTTGATGCACTTTTAATTGTCTTGAAGCATAAGCAATCACATTCTTCTCTTGCATTAGCACTGCACCCAAACCCGAATAGGATGCATCACAATAGACAATGAAATTCTTACCCTCCATTGGCAAGGTGAGAATTGGTGCAGTAGTTAACAGAGTCTTGAGCTTCTGAAAGCTTTCCTCACACTCATCCGACCATACAAATGGAACATTTTTCTTAGTCAAGTTCGTCAGTTGGGAAGCAATAGAAGAGAATCCTTTGACAAATCGGCGGTAGTAGCTAGCTAACCCAACAAAGCTCCTTATTTCTGACACATTAGCAGGTCTTACCCAATTCTTCACTGTCTCAATCTTAGAAGGATCCACCATCACTCCATCCTTAGAGACCACGTGCCCCAAGAAGGACACTGCATCTAGCCAAAACTCACACTTAGAGAACTTAGCATAAAGCTTTTTCTCCCTCAACATTTCCAATACCATTCTCAAATGCTCCTCATGTTCCCCCTTACTTTTAGAGTATATCAGTATGTCATCAATAAATACGATCACAAAGAGATCCAAATATGGCTTAAAAATCCCGTTCATCAAACTCATGAACGCAGCAGGGGCATTCGTAAGACCAAAAGACATCACTACAAATTCGTAATGCCCATACCTGGTTCTAAAAGCGGTCTTTGGCACATCCGTTGCCCGTATTTTCAATTGATGATAACCGGATCTCAAGTCAATCTTAGAGAAGACACAAGCACCTTGTAACTGATCGAACAAGTCATCAATGCGAGGAAGAGGATACTTGTTCTTTATGGTTACCTTGTTCAACTGCCGGTAGTCTATGCAGATCCGAAAACTCCCATCCTTCTTCTTTACAAACAAAACCGGAGCACCCCAAGGAGATGCACTTGGTCTAATGAAGCCCTTGCTCAACAACTCTTGAAGTTGGGCTTTTAACTCTCTTAACTCCGCAGGAGCCATCCTATAAGGGGGTATAGAAATGGGGCGAGTACCCGGTTCAAGATCAATACAGAAGCCAATATCCCTATCTGGTGGCATACCAGGAAGATCTGCAGGGAACACATCCAGAAACTCACAGACCACTGAAACCAACTCAATCGAAGGTACTTGGGTAGTGTCATCCTTTAGATGTGCCAAGAAAGCTAAGCACCCTTTACTAACCATTTTCTTAGCACGAAGAAAGGAGATGATACGCACCGGATTGGAAGTGTAGTCACCCTCCCACACTAACGGATCTGTCCCAGCTTGGCTAACGTCACAGTTTTAGCATTACAATCCAAGATCGCAAATTGCGGAGAAAGCCAAGTCATACCCAGGATTACATCAAAATCATCCATTTCTAAGATAACCAAATCTACATAAGTGTTGCTCCCCACAAAGTTCACCAAACAAGACCTATATACCTTTTCAACTACCACCGACTCACCCACCGGAGTAGAAACACGAATAGGCATATCAAGTAATTCACAATGTAAATTTAGACCATTAGCAAATGAGGAAGATACATAAGAAAATGTGGATCCAGGATCAAACAATACAGAAGCCATGCAATCACAAACTTGAAGATTACCTGTGATGACAGCATCAGATGTCTCCGCCTCCGATCTCCTAGGGAAAGTGTAACAATGGGCCCATCTTTTGTCTGTCCATTGCCCCTACCATGTTTTGATGTAGTGGCTCCCGTTTTCCCATCACCTCGGCCATTTTGGTGACCACCATTACCTCGACCACCACGTCCTCCAGAATAACGGCCTCTACCATGACCACCTCTACCTCTAGCCATTGGGGGTCTATAACTCTGTTTTGGACAATTCCTCCTAATATGTCCAGTCTCCCCACATCCATAACACTCTCTGGAGTCAAGCATAGGTCTCTCAGAGAAGTGTTGACCGGTTTGAGGTGGACCCCAAACTACAGTCTGTAGTGAAGACTGAATGGGTCGAACTGAGTAACCTCCGGAACCCTGTCCTCTAGAGTAAGAACCATTAAACTCACCTCCCTTTTGAAACCTCTTTGATGTCCATGCCATGGTGAATTCATCTGGCTTCACTCCTTCCACCTCTACCACGAAATCTACCACTTCTTGGAAGGATTTTGCCGTAGCCGCTACCTGTAAGGCTGAAATCCGCAACTCTGACCTCAACCCCTTCACAAAACGACGAATCCGCTCTTGTGGACTGAAACAAAGTTGAGTGGCATATCTGGATAGTGCACGAAACTTAGCCTCATATGCATTGACCGACATCCTACCTTGCTCTAGGCTCAAGAACTCATCCCTTTTCCTATCCCTCAAAGTCCGGGGGATATACTTATCCATAAACAAGCTAGAGAATGAGGCCCAAGTCATAGGTGGTGCCTCCGTTGGTTGACACTCAACATGTGACCGCCACCACATTTTGGCGTTCCCTTGAAACTGATAACTCACAAACTCAACACCAAACCGTTCTACTATACCCATCTTGTGTAGTAGCTCATGACAGTCAACCAGAAAATTGTAAGCATCCTCAGATTCAGCACCCTTGAAGACTGGAGGTTTCAATTTTAAGAACTTACTGAAAAGTTCATGCTGATCATTTGTCATTGTAGGACCAGTAGTCAGACGTGGAAACGTGCCTATGTCCAATGAGTCATCCATACGAGGAGCCATAGTGGCTGCATGTTGTACCTCTGAAACCGGAGGTGTTGGTGCAGAAAACACTGGAGGGGCCTGACCCTGATCAGACAACCCACTAAGATAAGCGAGAACCTGATTGATCATCTCTGGGGTAGGTTGGGGTGGCAATTCCTTATTTTGCACTTGTTCATTCTCCCCTTCCTCACCCTCTCTTACCACTTCCTCAGTCGGTGGAGGAGTCACCGCCCTAGTATCAGACGGGCTAGGTGCTTGTCCTCTTCCTCTAGAGGATGTCCTCCCACGACCTCTACCACGACCTCTTGCTGCTACTCTTCCTCGAGCTACATCACCAATGGCTGGCTCGGACGCTTCTTGTCTTGCCGATGTTGGTGTTGGCGCAGTTGTTGCTCTAGTTCTAACCATCTGCGAAACAGAGTGAAGATGGTCATATACCAATTTGTATCACCTAGATACCAATTGGACCCAAGTAATAGCACGAAAGAAAGAATGAAAGAATGGAATTTTCCTAAAGTCTTATAGCCTCTTGAAGAAAAGTAAAAGGCGTCCCCCTACCGTTCCTTAAGACTCTACTAGACTCGTTCTTGTGTGATGAGACCAACGAACCTAATGCTCTGATACCAAGTTTGTCACGACCCAAAACCGGGCCGCGACTGGCACCCACACTTACCCTCCTATGTGAGCGAACCAACCAATCTAAACCTTAACATTTCAATATAATATCAACAGAAAGTAATGCGGAAGACTTAAAATCATTAATAAAATCAATAACTATTATTATCCCCAAAATCTGGAAGTCATCACCACAAGAACATCTATGATCAAATTACTAAACTAAGAGTATTCTAAAAAGCTAAAACAAGTAAAATCTAGTCCATGCCGGAACTTCAAGGCATCAAGACATGAAGAGGAAGATCCAGTCCAAGCTAGAAGCATTAGCTCACCCTAATATCCGGAGTAATGAAGACTGGCTAGAGTTACTGTTCAGTCGAAGATGACGGCACGTTTACTGCACTCCACAAATAAACAAGAAGAAAACATAAAAGTAGGGGTCAGTACAAAACACGGGTACTGAGTAGATATCATCGGCCAACTCAAAATAGAAATCAATATATACCAAGTAATATCATAAAATCAACTATGATACTCAACATGTAGCAACAACAAGTACTATATCATTAACAATTACCGTCAAGTTCACACATGAGGACTCAAGCCTCAATACCATACTCATTTGGGAATTATGTTAATTCGATTGAGTACATTAACATCTTTCAAGATTCATTATCTTTATTTCTCTTGTGTCGGTACGTGACACTCTGCTCCCTCATATTCATTAATTCTCTTGTGTCGGTACGTGACACTCCGATCCCCTAAATCTACGTGTCGGTTCGTGACACCCGATCCCCTAAATCTACGTGTCGGTTTGTGACACCCGATCCCCTAAATCTACGTGTCGGTTCGTGACACCTGATCCCCTAAATCTATGTGTCGGTTCGTGACACACGATCCCCTAAATCTACGTGTCGGTTCGTGACACCCGATCCCCTAAATCTACGTATCGGTTCGTGACACCCGATCCCCTAAATCTACATGTAGGTTCGTGACACCCGATCCCCTAATCTCATTCTATCAACTCATCAAGCCTTCTCCCTTACCAAGGCATCATCAATCTCATTACTTTAGTTCATCAAGCCTTCTCCCTTACCAAGGCATCATGAATCTCATTACTTTAGTTCATCAAGCCTTCTCCCTTACCAAGGCATCATTATTAAAAAGAGATTAGGTTTTTATCAAGATTTTTGGGATTCAATAACTTCATCATGCTTAATATAATCACAATTATATAATCACGTTCATGCATGCATACAATTAAGCACATAGCAGGGTTTACAATACTATCAATACATATCATTCTCTATTAAGAGTTTACTATGAAAGCATGAAAACCATAACCTACCTCCACCGAAGACTAGTGATCAAGCAAGCAAATTCCCAAAGCTTTGTTCTTCTCCTCTTCGTTCGTCTCTCTCTATCGATTCTCCTTCTCTCTCTTTTTGTTCTTTTCTTTTTCTTATTCAAACCCTCTTTCTTTTACCCTAATTAGCATATAATTAAGAATAAAAGATGGCAATAATAACCCACTAATTAACTTAAGGTTACCTCTTTTAACCCCCAAGTAATTAGACTTATTAACATTAACCCACTAACTTTATAATTAAAGCAGGAATAGTCAAAAACGTCCCTTAAAACGTATCAAGAAATCCGACCCAGACTGGGATTACGCAGTCTTTGACGGCCCGTCGCGCCTGCGACGGTCCGTCCTGCTGCCCCGTCACAGGGTTCAGAGACTCAATTTCTCTTAAGAGTCTGTGACGGTCCATCCTGCCATTTTACGAAGTTCAGAGAGTCGATTTTCAGTACCCAATTTCAGATTTTCTATGTGTTTTGAAACGAGACCCTGCGACGGACCGTCGTGTCCATGACGGTCCGTCGTGGGGTCCGTCGCCTCAGCCTGTTTTTTCAAAAATAAAATTTGCTGCTCAAAACGACTAAACAGGTCGTTACAATATATATATATATATATATATATATATATATTTGTGGGACGCACCTGCAGAGCACGTGTCATGAACTAGTATATATAAAAGCCAAACTAATTGTATTTTTGGTTTGAATTGGATTATACTTTTTTTGAAACCAAAAGTCAAATAATAAACAATTCAAACTGAAAATTAAATATGTACCATATCTAACGCAAACAAAGAAAACTTGTTGTGAAGGTGGGGACCTACATGAAAATTGTCACACCCCATTTTTCAATGAGACAAATTTTTTCAGGTTTTAAAAAGAGAAAAAAAATATCACCTAAAGGATCAAAAGTGTCTTATGGCATTATTCTATTGAAAACTAACGAATTAATTCAATTTAAAGGGTCGGGTAAGGATTCAAAATACCTCAAAAGGAAGGTTTTTGGCACCTTTCAAGGTCCACACATTTGGGTCCATATCAAATCATATAAATTATGTGGGTGGGGGCGGGGGTGGATGTGTGGCGAAACAAATAGCATTAATAAAAAAGTGATGTGATAAATTATGCAAAACAACAATGCCAAACATGCTCTAGGTGATTAACGAGTTGCTTTATTTTTGTACAACAATATGTTCACTTCCTATAAGCAGTTAACTATAGCTTGTCTTTTTTCTACATAAACCAAATGTACCTAGCATCCAATGGGGTGATGACTCCACTTGAATTTTCACTCACGCGTTGAATTCTCCATCAATCATGGGTAAATTTCAATCGTGAGAAGATTCAAGATGAAGGATGACAAAAAAAGATGCTAAGTCTGGACTTACGGAGCCAATCTATGCTCTGTCGTTTCATCGACTGTCCGTCTGTGGGGGTCTTCGATTAAAGCCACGTTTTTGGACAACTTTCCTTTTTTGAATTCCTTTTAATTTAAGACAAAATTTGTAATAAGTAGTGTGTAAAACCACATTTTGGGGGTTGGATTCTATTATTACTATTCTTAGTTTGTTTTTGGAGAATTATTTTTTGCAACTTTGGCATTAATTCAAATTTCCGAATATGGTTTTAAGGGATTTATTGTTGTTTTAAGTTGTATCTCTTGATTTTCTACAAATTTATCAAAGAAAGTTCATGATTTATTATTTATCCACTATTAATTGTGTTCTTCAATGCATGTGTAACTAATCCACAATTAGGGCTGTGGGAACTATGGGTGATTAACAAAGTAAGCCTAGATTAATAATAATTCTCAAATAGGTTATTGCATGCATTGATAAATCTTTCACTTAGAAGTATTTTTAACGAGTTCACGCATTAGAACACGTCTTTTTGCTACTTGCCGGACCAAGGAGGTAGTTAATAGGAAAATAATTTTCAACATAGATTTAGTGGGAAACTATCTAATAGGCTTGTTTCCGTTAGTCTGAAGTAATAACAAAGGTTTACATCGAATATGTTGCTTAATATGAATTAAAAGTAAGGGTTAGTAGCTTAGACACACATAGCCGGACCAAGGTACAGGGTGAAATTCTACAAATGCCAGATCAAGGATTTAGAGATACCTATTTTATCACTTTTCATGCAAAACAGTAGGGAAGAATTGTTATATGTAGGAATATGGCATTATGAACCTATAGGGAACACTTACACCCTAGTTTCTCTCACAACTTGATAAACACTAAAGATTTACTCATGTTATTTGTTTCACTTAGAGATATTAAAAGACTTTTTTTTTCAGAAAATCCCCCCTTTAATTTCATGTTCTCGGAAAGGACTTGACTAAATAGAAGTACCTGTACATTGATGTTAAGTTTGAACAATTTTCCTCGTGGGATCGATCCTAACCTAATAGTTGTGTTCTTTACTTGATATGACCGGTTATACTTCTTTAGGGAGGTATAATTTGATTGTATCAAATTTTTGCGTCGCTTCCAGGGAAAATGGATTTTAGATTAACCTTAATAACATTACTGATATTTAGTACACAAATTCCTGATTTTACTTTTTCTTTTGTTTTTTTTTCTCTTAGGTCTAGCTCTTGTGTATGATAAGTAGACGTAGTCAAGGAGAACCAATACTTACATTCGATCCCTAACTAAAATGTAGACTTCGAAGAATGAGTAATCAGCAGAACCCAGATAATCTAGGTTATGGGATGAATTGTCAGCTCCCACCACCGGTTGATGCTCACAATCAAGTGGTTGCGGAAAATTTGGCTGATGATGGCTTAAGGATGCAGCCTCCCGTCCCACACCCTCAAGAGTTTTATAAGGGAAATGTCAATATCACTGATTCTGAAGGTCCTCTTGTCCTACCTCCTCTACCCCAAGGGCACACGTTCATGGTAACTAGTAGCTTGATGCAGATGCTCACTCCAAGGGGTTTGTTTTTAGGGCTACCATCTGAGTATCCCCACGCTCCATACCCAAACTGATGTTGGTGTGCAAGAGTTCTGTGAAGAGGCTAGACAGAGACATGAACGTCATCGGGTTGATAGTGTTCCCTCTATCACTGACGGGAGAGACCGCAACATGGTTTACTGAGTTGTCCTATAATTCTATCTTTACTTGGGATTAGTTGAGGGATGTGTTCTCAACATGGTAATACCCAGTGTCCAAAAAGTTCAACCACAAAGATATAGTGAACAACTTTGTGGCACTACCTAGGGAGTCGGTGAGTAGCTCTTGGGACAGATATACTACATACTGGAGTGGTGTCCCAAACCACCACATTGATGATGGGTCGATGAAAGAGTACTTCTATTAGGGACAACATGATACTAAGAAAGTAGTGATCAACACTATTATGGTGGTTCTTATTGTGAGTGAACATATGCAGAGATTGCAGAGAAGTTTGAGAAAATCTCTCACAACAATAAGACTTGGAGTACTAGAAAGTCGACACAGGGAGAAACACCTTTGAAGTACAATCTACACAAAATCTGGCCGTAGATAAGATTTGTGAAGAGATGTCTCAAATGAGAACTGAGCTTGGGTTGATTTTAAAACATGTCATTGTTGGTGCAGAGAAGGTAAATGCGGTGAATTACTTGACAAAACCACCAAAACTAGCGGATGACTACTATTATGAAGAGGATACTTATGCAGTGAATGATCAAATGATTGGTTTCCTACCAAAAGGCCAAGGTTCCAATCAGGAGAATTGGCATCAACGTCAAGGAAATAAAGGTTGAAAATATGGGATACAATAGATAGGGCCAATATGTTTGAGATGGAAACTACAACCACAATAACAACTTTAATAGGGGTAACTACGGTAACAAAAATGATCGAAGTGGGCGCTATGTTCCACCTCAAAATTGAGAACTTTCTCCTAGGGATGGTGAAGGTATTATGGCGCGAGTTGAAGATATGTTGCAGAAGATGATGAGATGGCTTGATGCTAGTAATGAGCACGCCAAGGAATTGAGAGGTGATTTGTCTAATATTTGGCAAAAGGTGGATGCACATGCAGTCTCTATTAAGCATCTTGATTTACAGATGGCCCAATTGTCCACTATTGTGAACCAACGACAATCGGTCACTCTTTATATCAATACCATTCAAAATCCTAAAAATGAGTGACATTGCATGGCAGTCAGTACACGAGGAGGTAACAAAACCATTGATCCACCTATGGCGTCTGTGGTAGAAGATGAGATGACAAAATATGAAGAGGTAGTGGAAACTACGGGTGAATATGTGAACAAAGTAGCGAAAAAAAGCAAAGGTACCCCAAAAAGTGGTCCCCATTCTTAGACCACCTCCACCATTCCCTTAGAGATTTGTAAAGAAGACTGAGAATGGTAATCACCAGTGTTTTATCACTACCCTTTGATAGAATCTTTGGATCAAATACACGGTTATGCCAACTTCATGAAGGATATGGTTACAAAGAAGACATCAGTAATTTTTTAGGATAATGACCGAATGCAGCATTGTAGTGCCATTGCTACAAGGCCTCTTCTGCAAGGCGCTTTCACTATTCCCTGTACCATTAGATTATTACACTTTTCCAAAGCACTATGTGATCTACGTGCAAGCATAAAAACTCGTGCCTCTTTCCATTTATAAGAAACTGGGTTTGGATGACCCAAATCCCACTTTGATGCATTTACTGATGGCCGATCGAACAGTGAAGAGACCCATTAGGATACTCCATGATTTGCCCGTGAAAGCGGAGTCATTTATATTTCCAACCAATTTTGTGATTCTTGACTGTGAGGTCCCTATTATTCTTGTGAGTTCGTTCCTTGCTACTTGTCGCGTCTTGGTTGATATGGAAAAAGGATAGATGAAGTTTAGGCTGAATAATGAAGAAGCAACATTCAACATTTGTAGGCCCATGAAGAATACTGGTGAGCTCCAATCGGTATCTGCTATATCCTACAGGGTTGAGGGTATGTTTGAGGTACCAATCGAAGAGTGCCTAGGTGTTGAGGCACTAGTGGAAATGATCATGAATTTTGAGCGAGATGATATTGAATATTATGGGTCTTTGGTTGCAGCACTTGAACGAAACGAATATAGGTCCAAACCCGATAAATTAGAGTTAGATATGAAGCATCACGAGTCTCCACCCACGAGACTATCTATTGAGGAGGAGATTCAGGATCTACCACCTAATCTGAGGTATGTATTCTTGGGTAGAGATGACACTTTTCCAATAATCATTGCATCTGAATTGAATGTGCAACAAGTAAAGTGTTTAGTGGAAGTTTTCAAAAGGTCCAAACGAGACATTGGTTGAACTATTTCGAACCTTATTGAAATCCCTCTTGGTATTTGCTGACACAAAATCTAACTCATGGCCTATCACAAGACTAATATTGAGAAATAGAGGTGGTTGAATCCATCTATGCAAGAGGTACTGAAGAAAGAGATCATTAAGTGGTTAGATGATGGAGTCATATATCCTGTTGCTGATAGTAATTGGGTATACCCTGTTCAGTGTGTGCCCAAAAGGGGGGAATGACACTATTACCCAATGAGAGGAACGAGCTTGTTCCAATGTGGCCGGTGACTGGATAGAGAGTTTGTATGGATTACCGTAAACTGAATGCATGGACTAAGAAGGACCATTTCCGTATGCCTTTCATGGACCACATATTAGATAGACCTGCAGAAAAAGGATGGTATAGTTTTCTTGATGACTATCGGGTTAGAGGATAAAGAAAAGACCAACTTTACATTCCTTTATAGGACATCCACATTCAAGAGGATGTTGTTTGGGTTGTGTAATGCACAATCCACTTTCAAAGATGTATGATGTCGATATTCTCCTATATGGTGGAGGACACTATTGAGGTGTTTATAGATAACTTTTCAGTTGTTGGTGACTTCTTTGATCGGTGTTTGAGTCACTTGGCTGAGGTTTCTCAAAAGATGTGAAGATTGCAATCTTTTGCTAAATTGGAAAAAATGTAACTTTATGGTCAAAGAAGGTATAGTATTGGGCCATCATATCTCGGATAAGGGGATAAAGGTTGTTTTACCTAAAGTTGAAGTTATAGAGAGACTTCCTCCACCCAACTTTGTAAAAGGTGTAAGAAGTTTTCTGGGACATGCGGGCTTCTACCAGAGGTTTATTCAGGATTTCTCAAAAATAGCACATTCTCTGTGAAATTTACTTGAGAAGGAATGTAAATTCTATTCTGATGAACACTGTCTGAAGGCGTTTGGAGAGTTAAAGGAGAAGTTGGTGTCTGCGCCCATCATCATTTCTCTAGATTGGAGTAAACCGTTTGATGTGATGTGTAATGCTAATGAGATTGGGCTTGGTGTTCTGTTGGGACAAACAAGGTATAAAATACTTCACCCATCTATTATGTAAGTAAGCCCCTAAATAAAGCACAAAATAACTACAATGTGACTTAACAAGAGCTCCTTGCGCTGGTATTTTCTTTCGAAAAATTTTGCTCATATTTGCTTGGCATGAGATTCACAGTGCATACTGACCACTCCGCTTTGAGGTACTTGATGGCAAAGAAGGATTCTAAACCAAGGTTTATTAGATGGGTGATACTATTTCTTAAGTTTGATTTTGAGGTAAAATATTGAAAAGAGACTACGATTTTCTGATCACTTTTCCAGATTGGATGGTGAAGTTGTGTGAGAGTTGGGTGAAAAGGCTAAAATTGATGATACCTTTCGTGTTGAGCATGTATTGGACGCTTCTCATGACTTGGTTCCATGGTTCGCCGAATTTGCGAATTGTCTGGCCTGTGATATAGTCCTATCAAACTTGTCCTTCCATCAGAGGAAGAAGTTCATAAATGATGTGAAAAAGTTATTTTGGGATGAGCCTTACTTATACTGGAGTTGTGCTGATGGTCTTATTTGTCGTAGCGTGCCAAAAGCTGAGATGCTAAGTGTTTTGGAGGCATGCCACTCCTCGTCTATAGGTGGGCACTATAGTTGTATCCGGAGTGCCCACAAGATTTTGCAGTGTGGGTACTATTGGCCAACTATTCATCAAGATGCTCATGAGTTCGCCAAGTCATGCGATAGGTATCAATGAGATGGAGGAATTTCGAAGAGGGAAAGCTCCCTTTAAATCCAATTCTAGTTATTGAGTTATTTGATGTATGAGGTATTGACTTTATGTGTCAGTTTGTGAGTTCTCTTGGGATAAAATATATACTTGTGGCGGTGGACTACGTTTCTAAATGAGTGGAATCCATAGCGCTTTCTAACAATGAAGGGAAGAGTGTCAGCGTGTTCTTGAAAAAGAACATCTTCTCCAGATTCGGGTTTGCCAAAATGTGGCCACTTTTGCAATAATGTGTTTAAAGGGCTAATGGAGAAATTGGGGTTTGCCAAAATGTGGCCACTCCGTACCATCCACATACTAGTGGGCAACTTGAGGGGTAATATCATGAGATCAAGTAAATCCTGTGGAAAACACTAAATGCTAATAGAACAGGTTGGTCAAGGAGGCCTTATGATGCTCTTTGGGCCTATGGGACTGCAGACAAGACCCATATAGGTATGTCTCCCTACCAAAATTTATATGGGAAGGCTTATCACTTGACAATTGAGTTAGAGCACAAGGCCATGTGGGCGATGAAGAAACTTAATATAGATCTGAATGAAGCAGTGGAACAGAGACTCAATGGGTGGAATGAGCTTAATGAGTTTCGCCTAAAAGCGAATGAAAGTCTATGCTTCTAGAAAGAGAATATGAAGAAGTACCACGATCGGAAGATTGAAAATTAAGAATTTGTGGTTGGGAACTTGGTGCTTCTATTAAAATCTAGGCTACGCTTGTTTCTGGGAGAACTCAAGTCCAAGTGGACGATACCATTCCTTATTACTAGACTGTTTACATGGACTGGTTGAGTTGGAGAACAAGGAAGGTGCAAAGTTCAATGTAAACAGGCAACGAATTAAGGTCTACCTAGGGAATCTGAAGAGCTCCCATGAAGTGGTTGAGGCATATCACCTTGATGAAATCTGAGTAACCAAGAATCATGCTTCGTGTCGTGATGTTAAATCAAGCACTTCTTGGGAGGCAACCCAAGGTGTATCCTCTAGCCAACAATAGGCTTTTTATTTTCTTTGTAGGAATAGTTCTTTTTTCTTGTTTTTCTTTGTTTTACTCATCTTCTAGGGTTATTGTTTTTAGTGATGGCTAGAGAATAGTCTAGGGTTCATGTCTCAAAAGTGTCAAGAAAAACAAGAAAAGAATATTTTAATGGGTGTTCAATCTGTAAGGACCACAACCAAGAATTCTGTAGAAAATGGTCTGGTGCACAGATCTGCAGACACCATCGATAGGTCGTAAAGGTTTCTGTAGATCCCAGGTATGTCATGTAATTTTTCTATGTTTTTGTGCAATCAACGGTCCAATTGACGGTCCATCGACTAACTTACGGACCGTCGACTAAGTGTTGTCAGTCCAAAGAACCAGTGAACCGACCCGACCAAACCGGTTATATCATAAGAAAACTTTTCAAATAACCACCACAAACTTTTGAAATTCTTTCCTAACCGTTTCCCTCCCCTTATTTCCTTCCTTTTTAAACATATCACCATAACTCCCCCTTCGATTTTCATCAAACTCTATAACTCTCAAAATATCCAAACTCCCGAAACCCTCTCCTTCCCAAATTCTACTTCTTTCTCTTGATTTATCCGGTCGGTGTTCAAAGGCGGGCACGGAGATTGTTGAAAATATCACTCACCCAGTCACTCCACTATGCTTTTCAGGAATTTTGATCCCCTTTGGTTATTGAATTCTCGTTCATTTGCTGTTGGAAACCAAAATTTGTTTGTGGGTCTTGACTTAGGATAAAAATTATATGTTTGTGCTTGTTAAATAATGGGTAATACATCTCCTAGAATTATAAAAATTGCATAGGTAGGGGTTTAATCTTTTTCAAATATGATTGCTGGCTTTTCGACTTAGGATTTGATAGCATCGTAGAATATGAGATTGAAACTTGCTAAATTGAAGCCCTAAGGATGAATAATTGGTCTTGTAGTTGTTGTGATATGTTGGGTAAACTTATAGGGTCTAAAACATGTCAAAATGCGCTATTATAAACAAAGTCTGAAATCTATCTCTAACCAATAGCACGAACCTCATCGACGGACAGTCGATTGATCAATAGGCTGTTGATGGGGTCCATCGGTTGATCCACCTTAAAAATGTTCAACTCTAAGAAGACAGAAGTTTACTACAGTTCGTCAATTGATCGACGGGCCATTCTGTATGTCCGGAATTTCTAACTAAAACCTTGATTTGTGAGAGCTTAAAATTTATTTTAAGTGTCAGACAATAGAAGTGGACTACGGCTCGTCGATTGATTGATGGGCCATTCTGCATTTCCATCGTTTCAAACTGAGAGGTCTGCTGAATGAATAATTTAAAAAATTCCTAAGTGTCCAATGACGGACACTATCGATAGACAATCGATAAAGCCCGTCAGCCAGTACTGCACGTCTACACTGGACTGTGATTTGTGTTTAATTTTTCTGGTTTGATTATTTTGTGTGTTTAGTAATATCCCTATGAGACTAACAAACTGTTTTTCCAGGTACTCATGGCCCGCAAACCGGACATCGTCTATTCCAGGGGCAGGTCCATGTTCGTGGCATTATCCCGTCGGATGATTGGCACTTCCAACTATGAGAGGGATCCTAAATACGTACTCCTAGGCACCACGACCCCTACACCAGCTGCAAGAGCCACTCCAGGCACTCCCAAAAGGTGGCTTCTGACGTAGTCACTACTTTCCAGTCTCATGAGGAGCGCACACTAAATTGCACACCATATGGATCTTCTTCGGGTTCTGGAGTGTCTGGCTCCGAAACGGTATCAAGTTCAGAGTTAGGCCACTGCCTCTAGTTCCAGATCACATGGAGCCACTCACCCAGAGGTGCATTCCCACCAAGCCTCATCTAATAAGGTCCATAGTTTTGACTCTGATCTAGCACCCCACGATGATGTCCTTGCATCGGTTCCTGATTATCCAAACTTGTGATGCATCGGTGGTCGGTATCAAGTCTACAGGGATGCAAAGCTTCTAAACGAAAAGGGGGTGATAGCTCGGTTGGTTACTGTCAAGCGAAGAGTTATTACAGGGAGTCTTCATACAGTCCCTGATGTGCATAAGTTTTTTACTGATATACCGTGGTTTCACGATATAATTAATAATATTTCCTTAAGTTTAGTGTGTCCGAAAGTCTTTTTGTACTAATTTTTATATACGTTTCTCTTTGTTTTGCAGGAAATCTGTCCAAAGCTGAATGCGGAGATTTTGAGCGAAGAAATGCAGAAGAGACCACCTACGGAACTTATGACGGTCCGTCGTGCTTGCGACGGTCCGTAGGTGGCAGCATAGTGCAGCTGCTGAAGGAAGATGGGGAAGTCTGACCAAGTGTGGGGTTACGAAGCTTGTGACGGTCCGTCATGGCTATGACGGTCCATCCTGCAGGTTTGTCATGAAGTTCAGAGAAGTGATCCCAGAACCCAGATTCCAAGAGTTGAAGTGTTTTGTAATGAAGACCCTCGACGGACCGTTGTGCCTATGACGGTCCGTCATACTTGCCGTCGAGGGTGGTGAAGAGAGCAGAAGAAGAAATTTCACAAGTTTGGGACGACGGAGTCCATGACGATCCGTCGTGACCACGACGATCCGTCGCGTGGTCCGTCGACCCAGCCGCGTTTTAGCAGATTTCCAGCAAACAGAGTCCTTGTTTAATTAGGTTTTTATTTTTTATAAATAGTTCTAAAAACCTCGTTTTTGAGGTTAGACTCTTAGATTGTAAAATTCCTTATTGGTAAACATTGTATTGTGAGATTCTTGATAATCATTAGACTTTTTGGGAGATTATTTATTCCTTTGAGATTCTTGCAAGTGAATATTGGTGATTAATCAAGCAAACTTTTGGATTTTACTCTTTATCATTGAAGTAAGTACATGAACTCTTATTTAATATATTTGAATATTTTGTTTATGGCCATGAGTAGCTAAACTCCATAACTAGGATTGTAGGAACCATAGGCAAATAATGAGATAAACCCTAACTAAAATAACAATTCTAGAATAGTATCTTGCATGTATTAATAATTCTTTCACTTAGATTTCTTTTTAACGGATGGCCAACGTTAGAACTTGCCTTAATGCTACTTGCTGGACCAAGGAGGTAGATAATAGGAAAATAATTATTAGCATAGATTTAGTGTATACTATCTAATAGGCTAGTATTGATTGGTACGAGGTAATAACTTAGTCAAATATCGAATACGATGCTTAATATGAGATAAGGATAAGGGTTAGGATAGCAACACACGTAGCCGGACCAAGGTGCGGAGTGAGATTTTCTAGATGCCGGACCAAGGATTTAGAAATACATAACTTATCACTTTTCATGCAAGATACTAGGAAATAATTGTTATAGTTAGAGTTATCAAGTTATGAACCTGTGGGGAACACGTAAACCCTAGTTACTTTGATTAATTGATTCAAATTCAACATTCAAAGTTGTTAAGTGTCTCTGTCAAGTTTGTTAATTAATTTTACTCATTTAGAAATAGAAACCCCCTTTATTATTTTTACTTTCCAAGGAAGTCATTGACCAAACAATAGTAATAACAGGTTGAAGTTAAGTCTAGACTATTTTCCTCGTGGGAACGATCCAAACCTCACTAGTTGGGTTATTTACTTGACACGACCGCTTTACTTCTTATTTGAGAAGTAAGTTCGAGCGTATCAAATTTTGGCGCCGTTGCCAGGGATTATAGCTTTTAGATTAACTTGAACCTATTACTATAGTTTAGTTTATATTTTCTTGATATTACTTTGTTTTATCGCTTTTGATTTTTTTATAACTATCCTCCTGGTATAACAAATACACGGAGAGGAAAAAACCCTTATTTTGCCTACGATTACGACTTAGAGCGTACACTGTGCAATATGAATCGAAACTTGGGAATAAATGATGATGATCCGAACCATAACATCCCAGCTCCGATTGATGTTCATGTTCAGATGTTACCCGATGATCCGGGTGAACACCAACAGAGGGGAAAAAATCCTGTTCCACGGCCCCAAGCATACTACAAAGGCTAGGATAACATAGCAGACTCGGATGGGCCACTGGTTTTGCCTCCTCTACCCACAGGCCACACTTTTGTGGTAACTAGTAGCCTTATGCAAATGCTCACTGCCAGAGCTTTGTTTTCAGGGCTACCTTCTGAGGATCCACATGCCCATATAGCTAAGGTAAGGGCACTGTGTAAAAGTTGTGTAGGGAGGCCTGATTTGGATTTAGATGTAATAGGTCTCAGAGTGTTTCCTTCTCACTGACGGGAGAGGCTGCTATATGGTTCACTGAGCTCCCATACAACTCAATATTCACTTGGAACCAACTAAGGGATGTCTTCTTAGCACGCTACTATCCGGTCTCCAAGAAATTAAACCACAAGGACAGAGTGAACAACTTTGTGGCATTACCAGGAGAGTCAGTTAGTAGTTCTTGGGATAGATTCACCTCATTCTTGAGAAGTGTTCCAAATCACCGTATAGATGATGAGTCACTGAAGGAATACTTCTATCGGGGACTGGATGATAACAATAAAGTGGTGTTGTACACTATAGCAGGTGGATCTTATGGGGAGTGTCCTTATGCTGAGATTGTTGAAAAATTAGAGAAAATCTACCAGAATAACAAAGCTTGGAGTACTAGGAAGTCTAATACAGGGAGAAACACCTTCGCAGTACAGTCCACTCACAACCCAGCCACACATGAGATTCGTGAAGAAATGGCCCAGATGAGAACTGAGCTTAGGTTGGTACTAAAACATGTCACAGGGGGTGCAGAAAAGATAAATGCAGTCAACTACTTGGCTAAACCACCACTTCCTAATGATGAGTGCTATTATGCTGAGGTGTCTTATGCAGTAAATGAGCAGACGGGGGGTTTTCGACCAAGCGCCCAAGGCTCAAATCAGGATAATTGGCGCCAAGGTCAAGGGAACCAAGGTCGGAACTATGGTAAGTACAACCGTGAGGGTCATTATGTCCGAGATGGAAACTACAACCGTGACAACAACTTTAACAGGGGTAACTATGCTAATAGAAACGACAGGAATGGGCCCTATGTCCCTCCTCAAAATCGTGAAGTTACTCCTAGGGATGGTTTAGATAGTATGGCGCGAGTTGAGGATATGTTGCACAAAATGATGAGGAGGTTTGATGCTAGTCATGAGCACATTAAAGAGTTAAGGGGTGATTTAGCTAGTATTAGGCAATAAGTTGATACACATGAAATTTTGATTAAACTGATCGAATTGCAAGTAGCCCAATTATCTGCGACAGTGAACACACAGCAACCGTGCACTCTTCCTAGCAACACTGTCCAAAATCCAAAGAATAATGCGCACTGTATGACAATCACTACTCAGGGTGGTAAGCAAACCATTGACCCACCTATGCCATCTACTGAGGAAAATGTGAGAAAGGATAATGATAATATGGTAAATGGGTAGTGGTGAAGCAGAGGAAAGTAATGGAAAAGATGCAGAAGTACCTATCAAGGTAATTCCCGTGCCTAGGCCACCACCACCCTTCCCTCAGAGATTAGTGAAAAAGACCGAGGATGGTAAATACCGGCATTTCATAACAATGTTGAAGCATCTTTCTATCAATGTCCCTTTGGTAGAAGCTCTAGAACAAATTCTCGGTTATGCTAAATTTATGAAAGATCTGGTCACCAAGAAAAGATCGGTAACTTTCGAGGATGATGATAGACTGCAGCATTGTAGTGTTATTGCTAGAAGATCCCTCGTACAAAAGAAAGAAGATCCTGGTGCGTTCACTATTCCTTGTACAGTTGGGTCATTACATTTTGCGAAAACATTATGTGATCTGGGTGCAAGCATAAATATCATGCCCCTCTCGATTTACAAGAAATTGGGTTTGGGGGATCCAAAACCCACTGCGATGCGGCTACTGATGGCTGATCGGACAGTGAAACAGCCTATAGGGATACTCCATGATGTGCTAGTAAAAGTGGAGTCATTCATCTTTCCGGTTGATTTTGTTATTCTTGATTGTGAGGTCGATTTTGAAGTGCCTATTATTCTTGGGAGGCCATTCCTTGCTACAAGTAGAGCATTAGTTGATATGGAGAAGGTACAGATGACATTTCGGTTGAATAATGAAGAAGCGACCTTCGACATTTGTAGGACCATGAGGCAAGCTCCAATTGGTATCTGCCATATACCACAAAGAAAAGATAAAGAAGGAGACTGAACAGAAAAATGCAAAACACGAGTTAATGGTTGGGGATTTCGTGCTTGTAGACAGTTCTGGGGTGCCTTGTCTTCCGGGCAAGCTCAAGTCCAAATGGACTGGCCCTTACTTGATTACCCAAGTATTCCCTCATGGAGCAGTTGAGTTAAAATCCAAGGAGGGAGTGCGGATTAAGAGGAATAGAGATAGAATAAAACTCTATTTTGGGCATAAAGCATCGGGGAATGAAGTGATAGAGGCATACCATCTTGATGAAGTCTGAGTAATCAAGGGTCCCCAGTCGTGCCGCGACATTAAATCAGGCGCTTGTTGGGAGGCAACCCAATACTTATAGTCTTTTTAGTAATGGTAGCATTTTTATACTAATGGGTTTTTAAATTTGTAGGCACATCACCAAGAAATTCTGCAGAACACTACTCTACAGCAGTCACTGACGAATACATCGACGGACCGTTGCGCCTGCGACGGACCGTCGTATGCCTCCGTCGTACCAGGTACGTCTTTCTGTAAGTTTCAAACTAGGGCACACCTGACGAAACCAACGATGGGTCGTCACAACTGCGACGGACCATCGTCGGGGAACCGTCGCGTGATTAATGAGTCGTACCCGACCCAACCCGGCTGGAGTTTTTTTTAAAAAATTAGACCGTTTAAACCTCCCCCCCAACCTATCATTTCACCCCATTCATTCATTATTCCTCCCACTTACCTCTCTTTTCAACTTCCATATTCTCCCCCTCAATCATTGTTCCCCCAAAATTCTCCAAAGCCCTAAAAGTGTTAATCTACTAGTCGGAGTTGCTGCTGTGGGTGTTTGCCTAGCCACCGAGTACTTGTCCAGTTTTTTCTCCATTTCTAAGGTATGTGTCTCGAATTTCTACTCATTTATCTTGCATTTTTGTTTATTAGTTAGTATTACCTTAGTTCTTCGTCATATGTTGTTTCTTTTATGCGATTCTATCTAACCTAGGTTTAAAATGTTCAAAAATTGCCATGTTTACAACCCTAGACATAGGTGCTTTTGCATTGCTAGTATCCTAGGTAGTTAGGTTAGACAAATGTAGGTCAAAATTACTACATGTTTGATGTGGTTTCATCAGGGATGCATAGGGTACCCTCAGTTCTGTCACTGTTATTCAGAACGAGACCTCGATGACGGACCATCGCACCCACGACGGACTGTCGTAGGGTCCGTTGCAAAAGCCCTAGCACCCTGTCCCAACGGACACATGTGACGGAACGTCGTACTCACGACGGTCCATCCTGCACAACCGTTCCGGTTGTCAGAGACCCTGTTTCTAAGGGTCTCTCATTTTTTCCCAAGTTTTCCTCAACGGACACATGTGACGGTCCGTCGTCTTCACGACGGTCCATCCTGCACAACCGTTCTGGTTGTCAGAGACCCTGTTTCTAAGAGTCTCTCATTTTTTTCAAGTGTCCTTCAACGGACACATGTGATGGACCGTCATACCCACGACGGTCCGTCCTGCACGACCGTCATGATGGTCAGAGACCCCTCCCCTAAGGGTTTCAATATTTTTTTTAAAATGTTCTACGACAGACCGTCGTACCTGTGACGGTCCGTCCTGCACAGACCGTCATGCTAGTCAGAGACTCTCCTTCAGGGTTCTCTATATATACACAGTCCAAGTAATACAGGACGGACCTCATGACGTCATAGTCACGACGGGCCGTCACCAGGCCCGTCGTGTGCCACTGTTTCTATAGCAATTACCTACTATTTTCAATGTTTTGTAAAGTATGGTTTTGCTTGTCTTGTTTGCCACTACTCGTACTAATATTGATCCTTTACAGGTACTATCTACTATGGCACCAAAGCAAGACCGCATCTACGCACGTGGGCGATCGAAGTTTATCGCCCCGTCTGCCCGCATGGTCATCGGCTATGATGATGAGCGTGACCCTTTCACGCTCATGTCACGTCGAGGTACTGCAGAAAAAAAGAGTACGTGACCCCAGGAACTTCCACCTCTTCCCGTGTTGCGCGTGCTCCCTGAGCCACACCCAAAAAGGTGGCGTCCGGCGTAGTCACTGCCTCCCAGTCTGATGAGGAGCGCACACTGACCGGTACACCCTCTTGGTCAGCCACAAATGAGGAAGGAGCGTCTGGATCCTTAAGAGCATCATGGTCCGAGGAAGCCTCCGGCTCTGCTGAGGTTCCCACACCCGCCACAGCTGCAACGTCGGCCTCGTCTGATGAGGCTGACAATTCTTACTCTACATCAGGCTCACCAATTCAGGTCCCCACCCCAGCCACTGACTAGCCCAACCGGTGGTGTGTTGACAGGCAATTCCAAGTCTACTCCAACGCCAAGTTCCTGACTGATAAAGGAGTGGTGACTCGAACAGTCACCTTTGAGTGGCGGGTCCTTATAGAGAGTCTCCCGATGATGCTTGAGATCCATAATCTCTTCATCAGGCATCACATGGAGTGGACAGCACGTCCGTTGGGACGATACAGTGAAGAATTGGTCCGAGAGTTCTATGAATCTTACGTAGCGACTCTCCGTTCACATATAGATAGACGGGTTTCTCTCGCTAAACAGGACCCACTGGAGAAGGTCCGAGTAAGGGGCGTACAGATTGACATTTCCCTGCCAGCCATCAGCCGGTTTCTATACGGCGAGAGTGTTGATGCTACTCGGACCCCCCTCACTGCCGAGTTTGACTAACGCTTGCAGATAGTTAAGGATGGACAGTTCTTGCACGAGCCATCACTGAGAGAGACCACCAAGAGGTGGATTGCCCTGCACCTGTCAATAGATGGAGAGGGTGCCGATTAGGTAACTGGGCCGAAGGGGGCCATCAAGAAGGCCAACCTCACGTTCACAGCAAAGTTCTTGTGGCTGCTTGTCTGTCACTGCCTTTCCTCCACAGCTGCTGATAATATCGTTACCTGGGACCGAGCAGTGTTGATGGCGATGATGATAGCCGGATTCGAGGTGGACTTCGCATGGCTTCTCCAGGCAGTCTTGCACGAGAGGGCATTCAAGGTCACTACTACCTACCCTTTCCCGTGCATGATCTTTGCCCTCTGCAGGTCCGCAAGTGTGCCCATATGGCACGTAGATCAGCTTAACACCCCGCAGGGCACTGTTGACGTCGGCCTCATCAGAGACGAGGCCAATGAGTTTGCTCCACGCAGAGGGCCCCGTCAGAAGATGCCCCCACTTGCTGATGATCTTGTTGATACGGTAGCCCACGCCCGCACTACTACACAGGCGGCGTCCACTGACACTACCCCGATCGAGTCTATCCCGGGTAGTAGCACTGCCCCGAGCTCCTCTCGCACAGCCTCTCTACCGGCACTGGTCCCGCTTTCTAGGGTCCAAAAACTAGAGGCACAAATGGCCACTCTTCTGCATCATATCCAGCCGTGGATGCAGAAGTCAATTACTGAGTCCGAAGAGCACCTAGAGAGGAAAACGGTGCAGTTTATAGAGCGGAAGATTGCTGAGGTTAACCAGTGCTTGGACGCCTTTGAGTTGAGGGTGCTAGCCCGACCAGCCCCTCCGGTGGATGTGTCGACCCTTCAGGCTGCAGTCGACAGTCTTCGTGCAGATATCAACACGATCTTAGAGGCTAGGGTGCCGAATTCTGAGGCCCCTTCTGTCGAGCCTGCCGAGGACACAATGTTGGCGGCCCTATTTGCTACTTTTGAAATTCCACCACCTCCCCCTCGAGAGAGTGCCAAGAGTGGTAGGGGTCGAGCAGAGGACGAAACGCGAGCACGGAAGAAGAAGCGCCAAGATATAGAGGCTGCGAGGAGAGCCTCACTTGCTGAGGAAGAGGCGCACCAGATGAGAACATCAGAGATAGCGGCTGGGGCGTCTAGCTCCCGCACTGTAGAGATAGCAGGAGGCACTACTGATGGTGTGGTTGTTGCTGAGGACACCAATGAGGGTGTCCAGATTGCAGAGGACGTGGGTTCCGGGGAACCGGACCCAGCAGCTTGCTGATCGACGGCGCTTTGCGCCACAGGTTTGCTTCACCTACCACTCTAGTATTTTAATTTTTATGCATTGGGGAAAATTGCATGTATTTTTGTTGGGGGTGGGGTAAATGGAAAGTGAGTGTTAGGGTGAAGTCTGAGTAGCCCAATTCACTATCCTCTTTTGGGGTTTTCTTGCCTGTGTTCTTTTTCCCCAAAAGACTGATTACTTTTTCTGTTGAACCGGCATGTTTATATCTTTTGTACATAGTTTAATTCTGGAGCATGATGGCTAAAATGATATCCTGATAAATTGGAAAATAATGCATGACTAGGCATAGTAACTGATAATTGTGTGGCTCTAAGCATGAAATAGAGTTACACCATTGCATTACCCTAAGTCTTAAATTCGAACTAGGTGTCTGATAATCTGGTATAATGATGAGATGTCAAGTGAGTGTGAGGAAATTTGAATAGTCCACTATTGGTACTGAGCAAGAACTTGCCTGGTTAGTCCTGCTAAAAGTAAGCTGTAATAGACAATTAGGAAAGGATCATAGGCCCTTATTCAATGTAGCCCATTTCTAGCCTAAATAAAAGAAACCAAATGAAATTTATCCTTCTTTGATCCAAATAATCTGAGCTTAAAATTAGACCTTTCTCTTTTCACCCCAATTGATCTTTTCTGGGAACAATGTGTTGGCCATGGTCCCTCCTTGGACATGTGCACCTCAGCTTATGCCAAAAACATAAGTTGAGGGTGTCTAATGCATAAACAACCTTCGTTATGGCCCTGACCCAACTTTGGGTATTGTGTACCTTGACTCATGGCAAAGCCATGAGTTGAGATTGGCTACTATGAGGAATGCTCTGGAAAGTGGGGTTGAAAGAACAAAGAGAGAGAAAGAACAAAAGTAAAGTTACTCAAGAATTAGTTGAAAAGAAAAGTAAAGAAAAAGAAAAATACACAAGAAATACAAGCAAGAAAAGAAGAGAGTCACTTACACAAATGAAGAAACAAGAGAAAATAGCAAGGTCAAAGAATATGAGAAACTGGGCGAGATAAAATGATAGAAAGTGGAAGGTTTAGCCGATATGTCAAGGAGGGCAAAAAGTCACTAAAGTATACCTAAATATACCCTACCTGACCCTGAGCCTATGTTACTAGCTAAGAAAGTCCTATCGTGATCCTAAGGGTTGTATAGCGAACTTAAGACAGTGAAAATAAGGGCAAGCTTATGGCAATAGGTATGAATGAGTGTGACTTTGTTTTGAGAGTGAGTGTTGAAAAAATAATCCTTATACTCAAACTAAAATCATTGTGTGAAAAATGAGGATTTTTTTTAAAGTTAGGACACTAGTTGCAATACCGGAATTGTTATCACCTCGGCGAGACATTGAAGAGGATAGGTGTTAATGCATGGTGAGTCTGTGTCATGTTCTGATCACACAAAATTCAAGCCTAATAGTGATAGAATGCATAGATTTGATGAGATCAATCGGGATTGATAGCCAAATGATTGCAAAGGATAAAACATGGATACTATTGTACAAAGATTGTGTAGTGAGTCATAGTGTGTCGCTTGAGGACAAATAAAGAATTTAAGTTAAGGGTGTTGATATACCGTGGTTTAACGGTATAATTAATACTTTTTCCTTATGTTTAGTGTGTCTGAAAGTCTTTTTGTGCTAATTTTCATATAAGTTTCTCTTTGTTTTGCAGGAAATCTGTCCAAAGCTGAATGCAGAGATTTTGAGCGAAGAAATGCAGAAGAGACCACCTACGGAGATTATGATGGTCTGTCATGCTTGTGACGGTTCGTAAGTGTCACCGTAGTGCAGCTGCTGAAGGAATATGGGGAAGTATGACCAAGTGTGGGGTTACGAAGCTTGTGACGGTCCGTCGTGGCTATGACGGTCCGTCCTGCAGGTTCGTCATGAAGTTCAGAGAAGTGATCCCAGTACCCAGATTCCAAAAGTTAAAGTTTTTTGGAACGAAGACCCTCGACAGACCATTGTGCCTATGACGGTCCGTCATACTTGCCGTCGAGGGTAGTGAAGAGAGCAGCAGAAGAAATTGCACAAGTTTGGGACGACGGAGGCTATGACGGTCCGTCGTTACCACTACGATCTGTCACGTGGTCCGTCGACCCAGCCGCGTTTTTGCAGATTTCCAGCAAACAGAGTCCTTGTTTAATTAGATTTTTATTTTTTATAAATAGTTCGAAAAACCTCATTTTTGAGGTTAGACTCTTAGATTGTAAAATTCCTTATTGGTAAACATTGTATTGTGAGATTCTTGATAATCATTAGACTTTTTGTGAGATTATTGATTACTTTGAGATTCTTGCAAGTGAATATTGGTGATTAATCAACCAAACTTTTGGATTTTACTCTTTCTCATTGAAGTAAGTACATGAACTCTTATTTAATATATTTGAATATTGTGTTTATGTCCATGAGTAACTAAACTCCATAACTAGGGTTGTGGGAACCATAGGCAAATAATGAGATAAACCCTAACTAAAATAACAATTCTAGAATAGTGTCTTGCATGTATTAATAATTCTTTCACTTAGAAGTCTTTTTAACGGATGGCCAACGATAGAACTCGCCTTAATGCTACTTGCCGGACCAAGGAGGTATATAATAGGAAAAGAATTATTAACATAGATTTAGTGTATACTATCTAATAGGCTAGTATTGATTGGTACGAGGTAATAACTTCGTCAAATATCGAATACGATGCTTAATATGAGGTAAGGATAAGGGTTAGAATAGCACCACACGTAGCTGGACCAAGGTGCGGAGTGAGATTTTCTAGATGCCGGACCAAGGATTTAGATATACATAACTTATCACTTTGCATGCAAGATACTAGGAAATAATTGTTATAGTTAAACTTATCAAGTTATGAACCTGTGGGGAACACGTAAACCCTAGTTACTTTGATTAATTGATTAAAATCAAACATTCAAAGTTGTTAAGTGTCTCTGTGAAGTTTGTTAATTAATTTTACTCATTTAGAAATAGAAACGCCCCATTATTGTTTTTACTTTCCAAGGAAGTCATTTACCAAACAATAGTAATAACAGGTTGAAGTTAAGTCTAGACTATTTTACTCGTGGGAACGATCCTAACCTCACTAGTTGGGTTATTTACAAGACACGACCGCTTTACTTCTTATTTGAGAAGTAAGTTTGAGCGTATCATGTACCCGCTACAGGTTTGAGTGGATGGCTAGGAGTCAGGGTCATATAGCCAGGAGTTTGTTAGAGAGTTCTACGCCTCATATGTAGCTAATCTCAAAGGTTCAATGGACACGCGGGCGAGAATCGGCAAATAGGACCCACTCACAGAGGTTTTAGTTCGAGGCTGCCAGGTGAAAATTTCTCCTACATCCATCAACCGCTTCCTGTACTGTGTGCCTACTGTGCTGCGAGGGATCCCCTTACTCCAAAGTTCAATTATAGGATTTGATCAAAAGTGGCAAGTTTCAGAGGAAAAGAGATGATAGAGAGTCCACTAAGAGGTGAATTTCACATTAGTTGTCCATTGACAGCGAAGGAGCAGACTGAGTGTTAGACCCAGAGGACTCATCAGAAAGGACAACCTCACTTTCACAACGAAGTTCTTCTGGATGTTACTCCGCCACCGCCTATCTCACATGGCAGCAGATAACATTCTTACATTGGATAGAGCGGCATTGGTAGCAATATTGGTGGCCGGGTTGGACATCGACTTCACGAGGTTATTGATTTCGGTGAAAAATAAGAGGGATTTTAAGACCTCTACTACTTACCCATTCACTTGTTTGATATTGCAGTTATATAGGGACGCTGGAGTGCTCATTTGGCACTGTGATGCCCTCCGTACTTCGACCGGGGCTGTGAATATAGGTCTCATCAGGCATGAGGCCAATGTGGCGCACCTCGGAAAGAGCCTAGACTTGAGTTGTAGCCACTGAGTGATAGTTTAGCGGATACGGTAGAGTTAGCCCAAGGGACTAATCCTTCCACTTCAGAGCCTACTGAGACCACCCCGGCCGAGTCGGACCATGGCACTAAAAGAGCACCCACTTCCTCCCGGTCTACTCCATCGTTGTAGCATTTGTCCAGATAGCTAGGGTCCAAAAGTTAGAGGCCCAGATAGTCACCTTGTTTCATCATATCAAGCCTTGAATGCAAAAATCCATTGCCGAGGCTGAGGACCGGATTAAGAAGAGGGTGGCATAGCACACAAAGAGGAAGATTCAGGCGGGTCACCAGTGCCTTGATGCATTTGAGTTGGGGGTTCTTGCACGCCCAGCCCCCACCATTGGCTTGACTATTCATCAGGAGTCTATAGAAAAGTTTGCGGGCAGATGTTGACATTATCCTGGAGATGAGGGGACATAAGCCCAAGAAAGCACCCACTAAGCTAGCGGAGGACAAAGTTTTTGCTGCACTATTCACTGCTCACAACGCACCTCTGCCTAAGACATGTGAGTATCACAAGAGGCACCGTTCCAGCCGCACCACTGAGGGAGAGAATGCTCGTGTAAGAAAGAAGGGGACGAACCTGAAGGCTGTGAGGAGAGCCTTTTTGATTGATAAGAAGACCCGTTAGATGAGGGCTCAAGAGTTGGCTGCTAGGGAATCTAGTTTCAGACCTTAGGCTTTTGAGAGGAGTACCACTGAGGTTGCGGATATTGTTTGGGAACCAGTGATGGTGTCCCTACTATAGAGTTTGCGGGTTCTGGGAAATAGGACCCGCCTGCTTGTTGATCAGCGACACTATACACCTAAGGTTTGCTTCACCTACCATTCCTGTCTTTATACTTTTTATGCATTAGGGACAATTGTATGCTTTTGTTTGTTGGGGTGGGGTAAATGGAATATGAGTGTTAGGGTGAAGTCTGAGTAGGCCAACTCACGATCCTCTCTTAGGGGTTTTCTTGCCTGTGTTATTTTGCCTCAAGAGACTGACTATTTTCATTTTGAACTAGCATGTCGTAAGTTGTACAAAGTATGAAAGTAACATATGAAGCATGATTTCTAAGCATAAATGATATCTCGTTCTAAGAAAATGCTTGCATGAAAAGGTATAAAGTAGTTGAATGTGTTGTCTCTATTCATGACATAGATTTGCACCCACTGCATGACCCTCAATCTAATATTCAAACTAGGTGTTTGACAATCTGATAGGATAACGAAGTGTCAAGACAGTGTGAGGAAGTTTTATTGTTCCACTGTTGGTACCTAGATAGAACTTTCTCGGTTAGTCCTGCAAAAGGAATCTGCGTTAGACAACTAGGAAAGGAACATAGGCCCTTTTTCAAATTAGCAAACATCTATCCTAAAGTAAAACGAACCAAATGAAATTGTTATCCCTTTTTGATCAAAATATGTTGAGCCTATAAGAAACCTTTCTTTTCTTCACCAACTCACCTTCCCTGGGTATAAATGTGTTGGCCGTGGTTCTTCGTTGGACATGTGCACCTCAACTTAGGCCAAAAGCATAAGTTAAGGGTGGCTAATGCAAAAACTGACTTCGTCTTGGACCTGACCCAACCTTGGGTAATGTGTACCTCGACTCAAGACAAAACAATAAGTTGAGGGTGGCTATTATGAGTGATGACCCAAAATGTGAGTATGAAAACAATATTGTGGAAAAGAAAAGAAAAAGTGATCAAGAGAAGTCACTCACTAACAATTATCAATTGAATGAAGAAATAAAAAGATGAAAGAGATTTTAAATAAATAAGTAAATATTGTGTTGAGCAAAAAAGAAGTAAGGGTCACTTCCGCAAAGAACAAAGGATAAAGCAAGGCAAAGATGACAAGAAAAGAAAAAGTAGGGCATAATAGATAATGAAAGAGGTAGGACACTTAGACATAATGTCAAGAAGGGCAAAAACTCACTAAAACGTACCCATGTGTATTGTACCTGACCTTGAGACTACGTTACAAGCGATGAAAGTCCTATCGTGATCCTAAGAGTCTAATATGGTGAAAATAAGTAGCGAAAATAAGGGCAAGCCTATGGTGACAAGTACTAACTAGGTATGAATTTGTTTTGAGCGTGAGTGTTGAATAATGATCCTTATACTCAAAGTTAAAATCACTGTGTGAAAAAGGAGGATATCTTTTTAAAGTGAGGGCACTAGTTGCAATATTAAAAAGTTGGTACCTTGGCGAGAGGCAAAAGAATAGAGGCGTTGGTGCATGGTTAGTTTATGTCATGGTCTTACCCACATGAGTGAGCTTATCAAACCTAAGATTAAAAGTATGCATTAAAGCAATGAACAAGTTAGGATTGATACCCATGTGATTCAAAAGTTCAAACGAGAATACTTTTGTACAAAGTGTTGTGTTGTGTCATAGTGTATCGCTTGAGGACAAACAACGAATTTATGTTAAGGATGTTGATGCACCGTGGTTTTACGACACTTTCAATTTTTTTTGCTTAAGATTGGTGTGTGTCTACAACCTTTTTGTAGTAGTTTTAACAAATTTTTATCTTTGTTTTTAAAGAAAGGTGTCCATAACCAAAACCCAAAAGGCAGCTGAGATTTAGTGCAGAGGTGACCCACGAAGGCCATCGACAGTCCCTCGTGCCATCGACGGACCGTAGATGGTGACCGTCGACTGAAAGTTCTAGGATCTCGAGAAACTCGAGGAAATATGACCAAGTATGGGGCTACAGAAGGATTTACGGTCCGTCGATCAATCGACAGACCGTCCTATTGAATCTTCAATAAGATCACAAAAAGTCCCAGTACCCGAAGTTGAAGAAAGTTTAAGTATGGAACGACGGAAAGTATCGACCGATCGTAGACGCATCGAAGGACCGTGTTGTGGGCCTATCGATTGAATCAAAGAATATGCTAGTTGGAGGATGAAAAAAATGTTAAGTCAGGACTTACGGTGGCAATCGACGGTTCATTATTTTATCGACGGACCATCTGTGAGGGTCGTCGATTGAAGCCGCGCTTTTGGACAACTTTCCTTATTTGATTCCTTTAAATTTAGGACAATATTTGTTATAAATAGGGTGTACAACATCATTTTTGGGGTTGGATTATATTACTGCAATTCTTAGGTTATTTGTCAAAGTAAGTTCATGATTTATGTTTATCCACTATGAATTGTGTTCTTGTATGCATGGGTAACAAAATCCACAACTATGGTTGTGGTAACCATGGGTTATTAACAAAGTAAACCTATATGAATAACAATTCTCAAATAGGTTATTGCATGCATTTATAATTCTTTCACTTAGAAGTCTTTTTAATGATTTCACGCGTTAGAACTCGTCTTATTGTTACTTGCCAGACCAATGAGGTAGTTAATAGGAAAAGAATTATCATCATAGATTAAGTGAGATACTATCTAATAGGCTAGTCTCCATTGGTGAGAAGTAATAACTAAGACATACAACAAATACGATGCTTAATATGAAGTAAAAGTAAGGGTTAGTAGTTTAGACACACATAGCCGGACCAAGGTACGGGGTGAAATTCTCTAAGTGTCAGACCAAGGATTTTGAGATACCTAACTTATCACTTTGCATGCAAAATAGTAGGGAAGAATTGTTATATGTAGGAATATGGCGTTATGAACCTATAAAGAACACTTACACCTAGTTTCTCTCACAACCTTATAAACACTAAAGATTTACTCATGTTATTTGTTTCACTTAGAGATATTAAAAGACTTTTGTTTCAGAAAATCCCCCTTTTAATTTCCTGTTCTCAGAAAGGACTTGACTAAATAGAAGTACTTGTACATTGAAGTTAAGTCTAAACCATTTTCCTCGTTGAATTGACCCCAACCTAATACTTGGGTACTTCATTTGATACGGCTACTTATATACTTCTTTAGGGAGGTATAATTGAGTGTTTCAAACTACTAGACAAGTAGGATATAAGTCCCCTCTGTGGACATTAGTTTAGTGGTCACGCCAACATGCCTTTATACCTTTGACAGGGTATATTGGGTCCTCTCAATGGGAAATATACATCTGACTCTACATTTAGCTCATGTTGTTTTAGTATCAGTTATTAATATCTCCCACCGTTCAGTCAAACTCTCTTGCATTGACCATACTTACAGATTAGTTAGTATTCAGTCTCAACATGTTATAAATTTGTTCATTGTATCCAGTTTGCTCACAATTTAGTATATATCATGTTCCGATTATTATACTCGCTTTTTGCTTGTTTAGTTATGTTTTATTTCAGCTTTAATCTATCCTACATGCTGAGTACCTTCAAGTATTGATGCATATGTGCGCTATATCTTCTCGTAATGTAGGTTCAGGTTCTCAGCATGCAGATTGCGCTTAGATTGATTTCCGATCTCTAGTTTAGCAGATTCAGTGGTGAGTGCTCATTCTCCGAGTAAAAAAGTCATAAGTTTCCTTTTAGTATTTTAGTCTTTTAGTTTCAGTTTTGATAGACTTAGCTGGGGCCTGTCCTGTAGTTCTAGCATTTCTAGTTAGTTAGATGCTATTTTAAGACATAGTTTCAACCTAGCATTGAGATAATATTTTCCTTGTATTAAACTCATCTATTTTCATATATTTCAGCAATAAATATGGGTATTCCCCATCTTTTCATTTAAAGTATGATTTAGCTTCCGCATCAGTTTATATTCTTTAGTATGATCATGCCAGCAGGGTTAGCTTGGGATCACTTGTGGTCCTAGGTCCCGTGTCCGCGTATCGGGGGTAAATCGGGGGATGACAACCTGGGTTCCACTTTCTCCTTATCAAGTCTTGCTTCTGATCTCTCCTTGAGTCTCTAGTTTGTTACCTTTTACTATCGATCTTTTACTCGTGCTCGTATTGGAGCTAGAGCCGTCAATATGGGCTAGGCCCGTTGGGCCGACCTGGCCCGACCCGGGATTTAATAGTGCTGAGCTAAGGTTTTTGGAGCCCATTCAAAAAAGGGCTTTTTATCCAGGACTGAATAAGCCTGATGATTTGAGGGTCTTGAGAAATATCGATAGGGCCAGTCATGGGCCAGTAAAATTTAAGTAAAAAATAATATAATAATAAAATTTAAAATTAAAGAGAGTCCAAACTCAAAACAATTAGATTAATAATTTTACCTAAAAAAAATTTTAATAATTTTTTTGTTTTTTGAAAATGGTAACTTAATAAATATTTTAGGCAAAACGGTCTGATGGACCCCTGTATTTATACCAGTTTATATTATGGACCCTTCTACTTGCGTTTTTTTCATCTAGACTCTTACACTAAATAAAACACAATATATCAAACCCATCTGACCATTGACCATACTTATGTGGCGTTAAGATGGTTGAGTTGGAAAAAGAGTAAGGCTAAACGCCTATTAAGGCAAGTGAGCAAGTGAACATTATAATTTAATTTAAGAAAATATTTAAATTATTATACAATAAAATAATAAACATAAAAAGAAAAAAATCATTCTTCTTCAACCAACCCATATGTTTTTTCACCCATCCATCTTTGCCCAAACCTTTTTTTTCCTTCCATCAATTATCTGCTACACCAGACTCCAGAGGTGGCGGGGATCCTCTGTACGCCAGAGGCAATAAGTTTCTTGGCCTTCTAGTACACTGGAGCGGATAAGCATAGGGGGTCTCTAATGGTTCGCATCGGTAGGCAATGGCGAGGAGCTGGTGCGGTCATTTTTCTCGAGGTTGAAGAAGGAGGAAAGAAAAATGGTGAGTATGTGTGATGAATATGTAGACTGGTGAGAGAGGTCGTATTTGTAGTTTCGCCGACAAGAGGAGCGGCAACAACAATGACTTTCTTTGGCAATTGGTCCAGTCCACTGTGAAAATGGATAATGATGCTAGGAAACTCAAACATTAAATTTAAAATAATAAATTAAAATTCAATTTGTCAAAATTGCATCAATTTTTATGTTTTTTGTTTTGTCAAAAAAGATATTATTATAAAAAGGATAAAAAGATGAAGTGACAAATTTTATATGATATGGAGTGTGATATCAGCGCGATTTAGAGTCACGATGTGTTGAAAGGGTTCAAGTGGTTGAGTTTAGACGGGTTCAGGGGTCCAGATGACAAAGAGGGAAGTAGAAGGGTTCACAATACAAATGCATATAAGTACAAGGATCCACCAGACCATTATGCCAATATTTTATAAAGACAATTTTATTTGTGAATTTAATTAACAAGTGGTAACATTAACATCATGTAATATTTTTTTGTCGATATTTATGATAATATTATTAAATTTTAATTTATAATTTAAATTAATAATTATATAAAAAAATATAATTTTTTTAAAAAGTGGGCTGGCCCGACAAGCCTGTAGCCCACGTACTTGTGGGTTGGGCTGACCATTTTCTAGCCCACACAAAAAGTGAGCTAGCCCGGCCTCAACCGTAAAATGTCAAAGCTTGTATGGGTTAGCCCGGATGGAGTGGACTAACCCATATTGACAGCTCTAATTGAAGCTACTAGATATCAATTTAAGAGATGGTATATTGGGTGTGAGAGAAAGAGATGTTTCTATTGATGGACTGGTGCTACCAATGGATCTATGTATCATGGAAGACGTAATTGATATATACACCTAGAATTAAATGGAATTATCATGAAGATATGGAAAGGGAAAAAAAGCAAGGGACTAAGCGACGAAGCAAGGTTTGGAATCCTTCAATTACAAAGTGCAAGCGGCCTCTTCATTTATTATATCTGACTCTTCTATTTTATAATATAGGGAGTTGGGGTAGGTTGAAGGTGCGGGGTAATCATTAAAACATAGTCCCACCATATCCGTAAGAAAAAGAGATTGGGTTTGTGTGTGTAGACTATCCTTGGAAGTTTCTATTCTACTAAACCATGGGATGCAACCATAGATCGAGCCTGGAAGTCCTCTCCTAACATTCTAGTAAGATTTCAGCTCCTCCTTTTTTTTAATTCACATGCACAAGAAGTCATATTATGTTTTTTGTGAAATTTATTAAATGAATCTATTTAGTTCTAATTTCATCTAAGAAGAAATAAATCACACTCTGTCGGATTTGAACCTAAGACATTAGGTTTTGGAAACCCACGTTCTACTGAACTGAACTATGAGCGCTTTCCTATCACAGTAGATACGACTGTATGAAAAAGGATTTTTTTGTGTACCCCTAACGCATCTTGTATGCATATACAACCTCATCAAATGAAAATCTACATGTCCAATTTGAATCGACCACAATGGATCCCTTGTTACTGCCTAGAGGAGAATAATAGGTATAAATGACAGGAATTGAACCCCTGACATTTTTAACCCAAAACAAAGTGCTACCAAACCGTGCTACATCCCTTTCAATTTGTACAAAAGTAAGCCTGACAACGGAACCGGGACTACTGGACCGTCACCGGATGAAAACGGGCACCACGGGCTGGAACCGGGACGGACCAGTAATGGTAGTTCTAGAAAAAATTAGGAGTACCCGTCTCGAACAGGTATCAAATGGGACTAGATGCAAGGTCCCCAAACTAGTATTTTTTTTAATTATTTTACTAAAAACAATTAACTAATAAAGCTATGAAACATGCATATATATTTTTTTTAAAATATATTATTACTTAAATAATATTGAAACTTCTACAATTTTTAAGTTAAAATTTTGTACATTTAAACTTTTAAATACAAACTTTCAAACTTTAAAGTTTAAAAGTATAAAAGTTTAAATTTTTAACTTTAAAAGTTTGAAATTTAAATTCAAACTCTCAAACTATAAAACTATGAAAGTTTAAATTTCACACTTTTAAAGTTCGAAAATTTAAATTTCAAACTCAGAACTATAAAAGTTTAAATTTCACACTTTAAAAGTTTAAAAATTTAAATTTTATACTTTGAGGTTATAAAAGTTTAAATTTCACACTTCAAAATTTTAAATTTAAATTTCAAACTTTAAAACTATAAAAGTTTAAATTTAATACTTTAAAAGTTGTATTAATATTAATTGATAATTTAAATTTAAGACAATAATTAAAAAAAAATTAAAGGTGAACAACGTATATTTTTATTAATATTAATTTAATACTATAGTTTGAGTTACAAGATATTAGAAGAATATTAAAAGATCTAACTTACACAGCCAACTTCTAGGAAGTTTCTTTTTTAATTAAACCTTGAATTATGATACCCATACTAAGATACATTTAAATTTAATAGTTCATTCTACCAAGGAAATCTTTTTTTATATCATGTAATATTTCCCTAATAACATGCTCGGGAATTGGCTGATTAGATATTTCCTCCAAGCTTCAATGTCGTCATCACTAAATCTTGTATTATTTCGTCACCTTTAGTTTCAAATTTGGTGGTTAAATGTGGATGACCGTAATTGCTTCTCCCACTATTAAACCAATCTCTAAATAATATCGACATATCCAAGTTATCAGCTACTAACGAATATATATATATGCTCTCCGATTTGAACCTTGTTGCACTAAAATCAACTTTTGAAGCTAATGAAGATGCTTGAAAATCTAACTCATCTCGAGCCACCGGTTGAAGTTTTGGAAATCCCTTGCCGCTATTGCTCCACTATTATAGACAATTAGCACTAGGTTTTGTGTTTTGATTAATATATGCATCAAAATCATTTCTATTATTATGAGAAAGTTCAAGATAAGAATCTAACATATCATCAATGTGTGTGTATGTGTCAACTTGACATTAGAAAAATTGCATCATTAAAAATAATAATTAAAAAAATAAATTTAAAACTATTTTTTTTAATTCTATTTGATGAAGGATTTTTTTTTAGCTACTTTCATAATGGTAGGAGTATCTTTGAGTCATCTCTTATACATTATCATTGCCCTATGCAGCTTACATGGATTGAACATGCATCATTTATGGTTCTGGTAAAGAATATATGGTATAAGGTGTTAGAGAAAACTTACAAGATAACAAAAGTAAAAGATTACAAGTGAAACTGGAATTAAGAAATAAAATCTCTTCAGATTGAGGCGCAAATATCTTGCTCCCTTTAAGGAGATTCAAGCCTACTGCAACAAATATGTTCACGGGTCCAATAGTAGTCCTCTTTGACTTGTTCCATCCAGGATACAACAGTCTTCACAAACTATAACTCAACAACTCTGGACAAGAGTTGAGTCTAAAGCTCCACAAATAAGAACACATCCCTTCAACTAATAAGAACTCTCCTTTTTGGCTAACTATTTCACTCTATATTTTTCTTGTGTGTTGTCTATGTCACAAACCAAATAAAGATCACCACTATTTCTATTAGAAGAAGTCTTCATAGCAATGAAGAAGAAGATAAATGGTGCAATAAATAGTGAAGATAATGACTTTAAAAGTTACATATACAAGGTATAATGGAGGAAGAATAATTGAGAAGTAACGACAAAGGACACCAACAGCTAAGAGATATTCTAAATGTTAAGATTATAAACAGTAATTCCAATTGAACTAAATAAGAACTATGTTCCACCAAAAGCCAACAACCACTACTCCCCACAAATCAAAGTCAACAAAATATCCTAATGCAACCATGAATAGAGGAAGTAATGACAAAGGTCAATGTGGCAATGCAACATTTTTTATAATACTAAAATTTTCCACACTAACAATCCCCCACTCATTTTAATATTAGATAAGAGAGTCCACCAGTTGAAGGAAGACAATATGAATCATAAAGGTGTCTTCTGCATTGAACCTTCACTTTAGTGAAACAGTAATTTTTACTCTAGAGTCGTAGTGGTCTCAGACTTAAACTGTGACTGTTTAAGGGGAATTACATATCACCATCCACACATAATAGTCAAGGTATTGACATGATCTATAAATCCAACACGTTATGGCCATGTGTTATCCCGATTTCATGAGTGCATTTGAGAATAAGCCTAATTCTCATAGGAAGTGACCTACTTACATACATCGCATAGGTGAAATCTGTCGAGAGTAATCCTATAAGCTTTTCACTCCACCTACGAGATAGAGATATTTATTAAAAGTTTTATCCACTCAACCTTCACAAACTACACAAAACAATGCACTCACATCACAAGGAGGGAATAAAAAGATAGTGCATTTTCCACAAAAAGTATCATATGATTAGTTTTTCCCTTTCAACCTTGTTATATGATCTCGACTCCCTAGGTTGGGTTTTATGATATATGGCTCATTGATTTGTAGGCTTCAACCCATACCCCTTGATGTGATCCATGTATTTTCTCTCATTAAGGTATTAGTAAGAGGATCTGCACGGTTATCACAAGATTTGACAAAATCAACAATAATGATATATCACTTTTCAAATACAATCTTACATTAATGTGTTTTCTCCTTATAGGTTTATATTTACCGTTGTAATAACGTTTTTAAACTCTACCAATCGAAGTACTGCTATCACAAGATTGTACAAAATAACGAATTTGAAATAATAATTCTCTTAACGAATTCGCTTCCTCACTAGCTGAAGTTAAAGAAATTAGTTCAGCCTCATGGTAGAGTTAGCATTATAATTTGCTTTTCTGATTTCCACCAAACGTCACCACCAATTACGTAAAGACATAACTAGTGGTAGAACAGGAACCACTTAATAAAGTGTTCCAATCTGCATCACAAAAGCCTTCAAGTACAACATGATACTTTTAATAGAACAAACAATAAGTTTTCGTTCCAATATATATCTCATAACTCTGGTTATGGCATGTCAATGTTCATTACCCAGCTTGCTTGTAAACCTATCTAGTACTCCTACTGCATATGCAATATGAGGCCTAGTGCAGTTAGTCACATATCTCAAACATCCAATTATGCTAGCATTTTCCTTTTGATTTACTACATCATTTTCACTTTCAACCAGAAATAAGTGAACACTTGAATCAAAAGGATTAGCAACATGCTTGCAATCAATAAAGTTATATTTTTTTAAAAAAAATTGCAAATGATTTGTTGAAAGGGCTCTAAGAACTTCTTAAACTTGGCTCTTAATTTTCCTTGAATTTGATTTTATGGATTTAATGATTCATGTTTCTGGATTATTTTAGGTGTTTAGAAGTCATTTAGAGTGTTCATAATCAATAGGAAGTGTTAGTACACTTGAGGATGACTTAAATGCGATGAACGAAGAAAAACAAGTGAAAAATGATGATATGGGTGAGTCCCTGGAGCGCCGCGCCAGCCTCAATTTTCTGGGGATCATTTTGTGCGCAGTGCAGGCGCGGTGTTCCATCCCCTCTGGCGCAGATTCAGGTACGTTAATTCGATTAATTACAATTCTTTTCCCAATATCTCTTTAGATTCAGTTACCCAAAACATATGCACCAAAAATCTAGCCCAAAGCAACTCTAATAATAAACATTAGATTCTCAAGAACTCTTCAATGTCATCTAAACTTCAAAAACAAAACTTACTCAAGAATATACCTCAAGAATGTCCAATTATAAATGTTTTTAGGATGAAAATGCGCTTAATTAAGCATGTTGGTTGTGTGGCTGAACTAACCCAGCAATACATGATCTCACATACCTCATAGGTCCTTGACGAAATCCACAGGTAATTCTTGAACATATTGATGATTCTTGCTCATTCCCCTTTTCTCCTCTTCTTTCTATACCCTAACTTAGTTTTCTAAAGCGTAAAATGAATCCTATATGCTTAGACCCCAATAAATTACAACAAAGCGAAATTAAGTCAAGGGTATGGAAAAAACCAAACTACCCTTCAAAAATCTAGATTGGACTTTCCTTATTCGAACAACCCAACTACTAATGGGCATAACTCACTCATATGAACTCGAAATCGTACAAACTCGGCTGTAGTGAAAATATTAATCCTAGATATTTCCTATGATATCTGGAACCACACTTAACTCATCCTGAGCTAGGTATTATTGTTGTTTGAAGTTGATCAAACCCAAACATAACATGAATTAACAAATATAAAGATTTTTCATTCTTTCGTAAAATGACTATTTCCACCTTTTTAACTTCTGCTGGTTCTTTCTAGTTATGAGGTATTACAGATACAATAATATGCCCATGAAAGATGAATGGACTAGGGAGTCCCTCATGTTTCCCAGACTGAGAGACAATATGTGTGTGTGTGTATTGTTAGGACAACCATACATCAATATATATGTCATTGCACCTCATTTCATCACACATCATTGATTATAACTATTGACTATATGTTTATATGTTAAAGATTATCTTGATTGTCGAATAGTTTTATGATAAACAATTCTTGTTGACATCCAAATAGAGTTATTTTGTATGTTCTTTTTATATGAAGTGAGAATTTTTTAGATTGTGCAATTTCTTGCTACGGGTTGTATTTATGGAGGTTCAGATTGAGTGGTTGGCGTACTAGTGTTCATTAATGCTTAAGTTTGAGTTATTTGTGTACTATATTGTTTGGTACTCACTCATTTATTCTATATTTGTGTTGGTTACAAGCTTGAATCTCCATGATTATACTTCCTCTATATCTTGTCTGAGGCTTTAGTATGGAGATTTGAGAGGTATATTCTTACCATCCTACAATTACCTCTTGCTCCTTTATTATGTTCTTGTTTTATTCTAAAAATTGTGATATTTTAGACTTGTAATTTGTTTCAAATCAATTATTATATATTAGTGGTCTGTACACATGACGATTAGGTTTGTGAGATATTTAGGAGTTTTACTAAGTTATTTGCATTTATGTTATTGATATTTTAAATTCCCACATTTCTATCATTATGTTTTGAGTTATAGAAATTCATATCTTTGTCGGATAAGATAAGTTCCATCACACCCATTTTGGGTCATGATAACTTTGTATTCATAATATACAAAAAAAAAATTATTGTTATTATTATTATTATTGTTTTTGTTGTTGTTGTTGTTATTGTTGTTGATAATGATGATGATGATGATATTATTCGTTTTATACTATTAGCTTTTACCGGTTCTTAATTTAAAATAATGAGTTCATACATCCAAATTTAACACATCGATTCAATATATAATATGTGCAATACAATAATGTTTATTTATTTTATATGAAAAATTAGTATTGTTCTTTTACATTTAATATGTGTAGTATTTTGTTACTCAGATAATAATCTATTTTTCTCCAACTTATTTAAGTCCTAGCTATTTCTATCCATTTTTGTGCAATTCTAACATAATTGATATATTTAGACTAATATAAATTTTTAAGCCCAACTTTTAATCCTAGACGTCCATCTTATATTGATAAACATATCTTCTACACTTTGCTATTATATTCAATCAAAACCTAAATTTCTTTTCATCTTAATCCTCTGTTGAAGAAGAGCCGTCCCACTCCTTCCATATCCTCTCCCTAGCCGCTGCTCAACTACAAAACCATTGTGAAGAACCTGCATGCTCCAAAGAAATCATAACATTGCTCTTCTTCTCCTTTTGCCTCATATCTGAACCATTGGATAACAAATACAAAAAGATTTTCGCACCTCAAAAACATGAAATTATGGTTATCAGTCTTTTTTAATTCAGGATTTTTAGAGGTGTTGATGTAAAGTTCCCTCATCAAATGGTACATTTCTTTTTTCTCACTTTTAAATTCATATAATCTTTGTAATTTGGGAAATGTTTCAGTCGATTTAATCTTAGATCTGTGATAGCATGTCTTAACTTTTTTTTATTATCTTAGTGTATTTTCCTATTAATTTATGTGAAAAATTCATTTAATTGAAGAAGTTTAATTGATAATGCTTAAGAATATTAATTATGAATGTTATATGTGATTATAGAAAAAAAATTAAGAGAATTAGCACTATTTAAATTTGAAGTTCAAGTGAAATTTTGTCACTATAATGCTTAGTAGATTTAGTTTATTAAGTATTGTTTTTTGTGTAGTTATTAGGTTGTATATCATATATTTTTATATAACTTTAAGGTCCACTCAATTTAATCGTGAGAAAAAGTGATATGAGATACAAATTTATTTTGGATCTTCTTATGAAGTAAGTTTGTTATGCTTAATCATTTGAAACTCCTTTTCTTATTTTATGCTTATTTGGATTAACAACATTTATTACGTTGTATTTAATTTTTGTTTGATTTGTTAAATATAAAATACAAACACATCTTGACCTCTATAAATATTATTGCATCCACATCGTAATGGAATAAAGTTGCTTGAATTTTAACCACGATGGATGGAGAAGTCAACGCGTGAATGGGAATCATCACCTCATTGGATGCTCGGTACATTTTGTTAATGTTGAAAAAAGACAAGCTATAGTTAACTTCTTATAGGAAGTGAGCATATTGCCATACAAAAATAAAGCAACTCGTTAATCACTTAGAGAATGTTTGTCATTGTTGTTTGCATAAATTTATCACACCACTTTTAAATTAATGCTATCTGTTCGCACAGATACCCCCCCCCCCAGACACACACACACAAAAAATTTATATGATTTGATATGGACCCAAATGTGAGGACCTTTAAAGGTGTCTAAAACCTTCCTTTTAAGGTAACTTGAATCTTTAACCTACCCTTTAAATTAAATTAATTTTTTAGTTTTGAATAGAATAGTGCCATAAGACACTTTAAATCATTTAGGTGACATTTTTTCTCTTTTTAAAACCAGAAAATAATTGTCTCGTTGAAAAATGGGGTGTGAAAATTGTCATATAGGACCCCACCTTCACAACAAGTTTTCTTTGTTGTGTTAGATAGGGTTATAAATTTGATTTTTCAGTTTGATTTTGTATTATTTGACTTTTGATTTTAAAAAAGTATAATCCAATTCAAACCAATATAAAATTATTTTGGTTTTCCTGTTTCAGTTTGGCTTTTATATATACTAGTTCCATCACTTGCTTTGCACGTGCGTCCCATGAATATATATATATATATATATATATATATATATATATATAGCCTCATTAGACAGTATATCTTTCTTCGTATTCCCAGATAATAGGTAGGAGTATAAACTGAAAATTTTAATAGGGGCTACAAAGATAGTTATTAAATCGTTAGCACCGCTTACAAACATTCCCACTAGAGTAATTTTTAATACGAATAAGAGAAACTCTATTATAGTCATTTATGTACATTCAATGTACTCTACAGATAGAGGAATACATAGAGTTGAACATAGTAAAATAAGAAATTAAAAGATTTCGTTGAAATCGGTTGTTTGAAAATTTCTCAAAAAGACAATAATACAAATTTCAATGAAATCTTTCAATTTCTTAGTTTACTATGTCAAACTCTATGTATTCCTCTATCCATAAAGTACATTGAATGTACAGAAATGGGTATAATAGAGTTTCTATTATTCGTATAACAACTACTCTAGGGGGAATGTTCTTATGTTATACTAATGATTTAATAACTATGTTTGTAGCCAAAATATTTTAGTTTATGCTCTCACCTATTATCTGGATATACTAAGAAAGATGTGTGTGTGTGTGTGTGTGTGTGTGTGTGTGTGTGTGTGTGTGTGTGTGTGTGTGTGTGTGTGTGTGTGTGTGTGTGTGTGTGTGTGTGTGTGTGTGTGTGTGTGTGTGTGTGTGTGTGTGTGTGTGTGTGTGTTTGTTAATATGAATTAAATAACAAATGTTAATTAGGTATTCAAACAAGTTTAATCTACTAAAATTGTTGAAGGTACAAAAAAAAGCCCCTACAAACCTCTAATTTCGTCATCAACAACGTCATTCCTTCACATACAAGAATGCAATTTTGTGTTCTTTCAAAAAAAAACATGTGCCAGTTAATAACTTTGCATGTACATAGTTTTTGGTTTTTCTGTTATTATTATGTATTTTTACTTATTTTGATCAGTAGATATTACGAGGAAATTAAGGATTAAAATTTAATTGAAGTGATTGTCAAATTCCAAAACATAGGAATCTTTCTGGTTAGAATGATTTGGGATCATCATTGGATATCTCATAGTTTACTCCTTTTAATGTATATTTTTTCTCATTGTTTTGTTATTTTCATAAAATTTCATTGAATATTTTCCTTTGGTATGTATATTAGTCACTTGGACAAAACTTTTTTGCCTTTAAATGTTTTTCTTTTTTCCTTCTCATCCGACTCTTTAAAATATTTTTCATGTGAGTTGTGAACATTTTTGGCAAACTTAATTTTAAGAATATGAAACAAAACAGACTTTAAATAAATGTAATATCACAAACTACAAAAGATATGTCTATTAACATAGATTTGTTACCTTCATGTCACAAGTTATTGTTAAGCGTTTGAGTTATCTAGGTTTGACTCATTTTTAATATTTTATTGTTCGAGAATATTTCTTTAACATGAGTTTAGTGTCCAACATTTTTATCTACTTGTACTTTCATAATGCAACAATTATACATATATATTACTAAACAAGTCGTAAAGTTGCATTGATGAAGAATCTAGAAGGGCTTAGATTTATTGAAGAATGAATTTCTAAAATGGTCAACAATACTATTTTGTTGTTGTTTCAAATCTATTTTTCTTATTCTATAAGTTATATTTGAGTAACAAAGTAACAATAACAAGTGGTGAACGTTTGTTTTTATCATCCCTAATCACAAAGTGTTTTAGTTTACGTGAGTTTACCCGGTTGAACATAGCTCTAACCCATTCTGCTATCATGCTTTTGTTGAAGTCCGCTTTCAGTAGCCATCTTCCCCAATGTGTCTCTTCCCTGAAGTGAGAACACTGTTGCCCATCAAAGGACATAAGGAGAAGATTGAAAAGGTGATGAATTCAATTAAGTAATCCGTACATTTATCACGCCCTGAGATACCCTCGAGACGCGGACACAGAACCTAGGACCACTAGTGATCCCAAGCTAAACCTGCTGGCATGATCATGATCATAATAAAGATAATAAACTGTTGCGCAGGCTAAATCATACTTATAATAAAAAGATGGGGAATACCCATATTCTATAACTTAGATATTTGAAACAATGAGTTTAATACAAAAGAATATTAAATCAATACTAAGTTAAATCTAACTATATCTGAAAATAGCCTCTAAACTAGACTAGAAATACTGGGACAAGCCCCAGCTAAATCTAGCAAAAACTGAAACTAAATGACTAAAGACTGAAATGAAACTCATGACTGTTGTCCTCGGAGAATGAGGACTCGCCACTGAATTTGCTGAACTGGAGATCGGGAAATCGATATATGCATGATCTGGATGCTGAGAACCTGAACCTACATCACGAGAAGATGTAGCGCACGTATGCGTCAATACTTGAAAGGTACTGAGCATGTAGGTTAGAGTAAAGCTAAAATAAGATATAACAGAACAAGCACAAAAACAAGTATAATAATCTGAACATGATGTGCTGATTTTTGGGCTAACTGGATGCAATGACCAATTTATAACCTGCTGAAACTGAATACTGAATATACTGATAAATGGTCAATGCAGAGAGTCTGACTGAATTGTGGGAGCTACTAGTAACCGATAATAGAAATACATGAGCTAAATGTGGAGTCCGATGTATACGCCCAATCTAGAGGACCCAATATACCCTGCCAAAGGTATAAAGGCATGCTGGCGTGATCACTAAACTGATAGGCCACAGAGAGGACTTACAACTTACTTGGGTAGTAGTTCTGGGGCTATTGGGTACGCGAAACCCTATTCCAACTCGGTATTATGCTGCTCCCAATGAATTATCTAAATTAACTGATTATATCTAAATTTTTGTGAATACTGGATAGCTTCAAACTGAAAATGCAAAATGAGAATGCAACAATTAATCAGGTAATTATGCATTTATAATTGAGGCATGTATATCCGAAGTGTCTGAAATATGTGAACTAGAATGTGTAATTCAAGAACTAAAGAAATACAAAGCTAGGGTTCTGTAATTCATCTGATAATCTGAGTAATAACATGATAATCTGATTTGGAACATATATTTAATAAATTGATGAAGTTATATCAATGTTCTACAAACACTAGGTTTAATCATGATAAGAGAATTAAGAACTGACTGAAACTAAGGACCCAATGGGTGAAAGGAACCCACTAGTGAAATCCCACATACCTGGTGATGAAATCCATAAAAAAATACATAAGTTTCGGGGCTAGAAGTGTTGCAGATTGTAGCGTTCTTGAACTAGGGGTCTTGAGCTTTTTTCTCCTCTCTTGCTTCTAACTTTCTAAGTTTTGATTTAATGATTTGACTTGGATATGTTTTAATTATGTTTCTCGTCTTAAATAACTAAATTCTAATGATTTAGGGTCAAAACTATGTAACTTAGGGTTTAAACAGAGTGGGAAAGGTCAAAAAGACCCCTGGGAAGGTTGTTGTGAGGCCTCATGACGGGCAGGACTGACGGTCTGTCGTACGCCCAACGCCCCGTCATTGGATTCGTCTTGAGGGCCTATTCGACAGGCCTTTACTAAAATAGGCATAACGGTTTACTCGAAGATCTGATTTTAGAAAAGTTGGTGTCTATGGAAAGATAATTCAATTATCTATCTGTGGGTAGGTTATGGGTGCCCTAATTCATTTTTTGATAAGAGTTATGATCCTTTTAAGTTGACCCAATTGGATTTCCCCTTAACTGATTTTCCACATACGGTCAGACCTACTGACCGTAGGTCCACCTACGCACCATGCTGGTCATCCATAGCTCTTGTCAGAGAGAGGTTGAAGGGAGTCTTGATCGACGATCACGGATTACGGACCTTCGTTTGATCTACGGACCGTAAGTCTGTCCGTCGTCCAAGACTTAACTAATTTTTCTAGGCTATTATTTTTGGGATTTTCTGATCCCATCGAAGGTTGTGCAGGACGACTCGTGGTTCAGGATACGGTCCGTTGATGCCATCATTTGTAGCACGTGCAGATTTTTCTGAAAAACTCATTTTTTGTCTGTTTTGGCTACGGGGTGTTACATTATCTCCTCCTTGGGAACATTCGTCCTCGAATAAAGACTAAACTAGCTAAAATAGAGGGAGAGAGATGCAAACCCCACTACTAAACACTGTGAACTGAGTTCTGACTAAATTGAGTTCTGATTATATGTAATTATGCTAAAAATGAAAGTACAAACTGAGGGAACATGATTCTAAAACTGAATTTACGCATGAATGACTGTAAAACTGAATAGGAACTATTACCTCAAGTTGGAGTGCAATCGGAAGGAAAAAGGTAAGGATACTTTACTTTCATGGCTGCTTCTGCTTCCCAAGTAGCTCCCTCTACGGACTGACTCCTCCACAAAACCTTGACTGAAGCGACTTCTTTGTTTCTCAACCTTCTAACCTGACGGTCAAGAATCTCAACTGGTACATCCTCATAAGAAAGACTATCTTTCACCGTCACACTCTCTAATGGCACTATAGAGGTTTGGTCACCCACACACTTCTTCAAGAGTGAGATGTGGAAGACCGGATGCACTGTTGCTAATTTTGGTGGAAACTCTAACTCATATTCTACCTTACCAATCCTTTTCATGATCTTGTAAGGGACTACATATCGAGCACTGAGCTTCCCTTTCTTTCCAAATCTCATCACCCCTTTCATATGTGAGACTTTCAGAAAAACCCAATCATCAACTTGGAACTCTAGTTCCCTTCTTCTTACATCTGCATGACATTTGTGACGACTTTGGGCTGTCTTAAGTATATCTCTAATGAGTTGCACTTTCTCCATAGCATAAAGGACTGAATCTGGCCCTATCATAGTTGTTTCACCTACTTCAAACCAACCAACAGAAGATCTACATCTATGCCCATATAAAGCCTCATAAGAGGCCATCTGAGTGCTGGAATGGTAGCTACTATTGTAGGCAACTCAATAAGAGGAAGGTGATTATCCCAACTACCTTTGAAATTGATCACACAAGCTCTCAACATATCCTCTAAGGTCTGAATGGTACGCTCTGCCTGCCCATCCGTCTGTGGATCAAATGTTGTACTAAGGTTAACTTGAGTACCAAGACATTTTTTAAATGACTTCGGAAATGAGAGGTAAACTGAGGACCTCTATCTGAGATTGTAGATAAAGGAACCCCATGAAACGTCACAATTTAGTAAGGTAAATCTTGGCATAGTCCTCTGCCGAATATGTAGTCTTGACCGCAAAAAAGCGAGATGACTTAGTCATCCTATCAACTATCACCCAAATTGAGTCATGCTGTCTGCGAGTACGAAGTAACCTGTGATGAAATCCATATTGATCACATCCCACTTCCAAGTAGGAATATCGATCTCTTCAGTCATACCTCCTGGTTTGTGATGTTCTACCTTGACTTGCTGGCAATTGGGGCACTTACTCATAAAGTCTGCTATATCCCTCTTCATGTCATTCCACCAAAAGACTTCCCATAGATCGCGGTACATCTTAGTAGCACCTGGATGAATAGAATACTTGGAGTTATGAGCTTCTGCAAGAATATGCTGCCTCAACTCCCCCACATCAGGACACACAATCTACCATGGTAGCGTAGTACACCATCTTCTTTTTGGGAGAAAACCTCCACTCTCTGATTGTTGACTGCACCCTTTAGTTCAAGCAAGATCGGATCACTCTCTTGCTTTTCCTTAACGTCGACTACCAATGACGATTCTGCCCCATTCTGAACTGTGACACCGCTGTCTGATATGCTCATAAGGCAAACTCCCAAGCGAGCAAGCCTGTGAACATCCTTCAGTAGCTTCTTTCTTTTTTCCTCAACATGGGCTACATTACCCATAGATAATATACTAAGAGAATCGGCCACTACATTCGCCTTTCCACGATGTAACGCACACTCATATCATAATCCTTAAGTAACTCAAGCCATCTCCTCTAGCAAAGATTCAACTCTTTTTGGGTGAACACATACTGAAGGATGTTATGATCGGTGAACACATATTAATTAACACCATACAAGTAGTGTCTCCATTTCTGGAGTGCAAACACCACTACTGCAAGATCGATTTCATGAGTTGGATAATTCTTCTCATGTACCTTAAGCTTTCTAGAGGCACAAGATATAATCTTATCTCTTTGCATCAACACACAACCAAGGCCAACTCTGAATGCATCACAATAGATCATATAACCGTCTGAACGAGTCAAGACAGGAGTTCTAGTCAATCTAGTTTTCAATTTGTGAAGCTTTGCTCACAATCATCTGTCCATTGGAACTTGACCATCTTCTAAGTCAACCTAGTCAATGGTGAGGCTATGGATGAAAATCCTTCCACGAACCTTTTGTAATAACCTGCTATACCTAAGAAACTTCTGATATTTGTAGTAGAGGTAGGTGTGGGCCATTGTTTCACTGCTTCTATCTTTTGTGAATCTACGCGGATCCCTTCGCTAGATACAATGTGACCAAGGAAAGCAAACGGATTGCAAACAAAACCCACATTTACTAAACTTAGCGAATAATTGGTGATCTTTGAGAGTCTGCAGAACAACTCTCAAATGACTTGCATGTTCTTCCTCACTCCTAGAGTAAATGAGGATATCATCAATCAAGATGATAACAAACAAGTCTAAGTACCGTTTGAACACTATGTTCATCAAATCCATGAAAGCTGCATGAGCATTAGTCAGTCCAAACGACATAACTACAAATTCATAATGATTCTACCGAGTTCTGAAGGATGTTCACTATCTCGGACTCTGAGCTGATGATAACCCGATCTAAGGTCTATCTTTGAGAAATGACAAGCACCCTGAAGTTGGTCAAACAAGTCATCAATCTTGGGGATGGGATACATATTCTTTATTGTGACCTTGTTCAACTTTCTATTGTCAATGCACATTTTGAGAGAACCATCTTTCTTCATTTACGAACAATACTGGTGCACCCCATGGTGAAATACTAGGTCTGATGAAACCCTTATCTAGATGGTCTTTCAACTGCTCTTTCAATTCCTTAAGCTATGTGGGGTTCATTCTATAAGAAGGAATGGAAATAGGCTGGGTATCTTGAAGGAGATCAATTCCAAAGTCAATTTCTCTTCCGGGAGGAACGCCGGGAAGATCTTTTGGAAATACTTCTGGAAATTCACAGACTAATGAACTGACACAAGAGATGGGGTTTCAAATCTAGAATCCTTAGCCCGAAATAGATGATAGTGATAACCCTTAGATATCATCTTTCGTGCCTTAAGTAAGAAATAAATCGACCCATAGGCGCTAGGCTACTACCCTTCCATTTAAGATTGGTTTATCTGGAAATTGAAAACGAAAAATCCTAGTTCTACAATCGACTGAGGCATAACATGAGTGTAACCAATCCATGCCTAGAATGACATCAAATTCTACCATTTCTAACTCTACTAGATCTGCTGAGCTGACATTCTGAGAGACTATGACAGGGCAATTTCTGTATGCCCGTCTAGCTATAACAGGGTCACCGATTGGAGTAGAGACTAAGAAGGGTTCTGAGAGAGTTTATGGAATGACATTGAATTGGACTATTATACTGAGTTACAAAAGGGAAAGTCATCTCTGTTGTCTTTCCACTGAGTGAACCATATGTGTGTCACATCCTTGAGTTTGTAGGATGCGAATCTCACCTATCACTACCATTTACTGACATCACACAAAATATTTTCTTGACTTCATCAATGAACTTTTGTGGGTCCTTACCAACATGCGACCCTAAAACATAGACAGATTCATCTTAACAAAATGACAAACTTTGGCTGCTATTGATCTATCATTTCTATTAGTAGGAACTACAAACTACTGATTTTTCTGATTGGTCATACTCTTACCCAAAAGCTGAATTGGCTTTATGAATTCTGCATTTGAGCTTCCTTATATGGTACTAGAGGAACTACGTTAGCATTGTGTGTATTAGCATTCCATGCCTAAGCTCTATAAGAAGGCATGATCTTAAGCACTCAACGTCGAGTTAGAATGGAATTAGATCATACCTTACGCGCGATAAGAGTAACAACAAGGTGAAATTTTTCCTAAAACACTTCATAGCCTCCCTCTCATTAGATGTGGTGCACTTCACACCCATGAAAAGGACTCTGCTTAGTGCGGCTTTTTTAGACATCCTAGGACTCTTGAACCTAGTGCTCTGATACCAAGTTTTGTCACTCTCCGAGCTACCCCCAAGATGTGGATATGGAACCTAGGATGACAAGTGATCCCAAGCTAACCCTACTGGCATGATCATGAGCATACTATAGATACTAAACAGTTGTGGAAGCTAAATTATACTTAAAATGAAAATATGGGGAATACCCATATTCTATAACTGACATATTTCAAAATAATAAGTTTAATACAAAAGAAATATTAACTCAATACTAAGTTGAATCTAACTATATCTGAAAATATTCTATAATTTTGGCTAAAAATACAGGGACAAACCCGAGCTAAATCTAGCAAAAACTGAAACTAAATGACTAAAGACTGAAATGAAAATCATGACTGTTGTCCTCGGAGAATGAGGACTCACCACTGAATTTGCTGAACTGGAGATCGGGAAATCGATCTATGTGTGGTCTGGATGCTGAGAACTTGAACCTACATCATGAGAAGATGTAGCGCACATATGCATCAATACTTGAAAGGTACTGAGCATGTAGGATTGAGTAAAGCTTAAATAAAATATAACTGAACAAGCACAAAAACAAGTACAATAATCTGAACGTGATGTGCTGATTTTTGAGCTAACTGATGCAATGATCAATTTATAACATGCTGAAAAAAAATACTGAATATACTAATAAATGGTCGATGCACAGAGTCTGGCTGAGCTATGAGAGAAACTAATAACCGATAATAAAACCACATGAGCTAAATGTGGAGTCCGATGTATACGCCCCATTTAGAGGACGCAATATACCCTGCCAAAGGTATAAAGGCATGCTGGCATGATCGCTAAACTGATTGCCCATAGAGGGGACTTACAACCTACTGGGCTAGTAGTTCTGGGACTATTGGGTACGCTAAACCATAGTCCAACTCGGTATTATGCTACTCCTATTTAATTCTATAAATTAACTGATTATATCTGAATTTCTATAAATACTGAATATCTCGAAACTGAACATGCAAACTAAGAATGCAACAATTAATCTAGTAATTATGCATTTATAAGTGAGGCATGTATATCTGAAGTGTCTGAAATATATGACCTAGCATGTGTAATTCAAGAACTAAAGAAATACAAAGCTAGGGTTCTGAAATTCATGCGATAATCTCAGTAATAACATGATAATATGATTTGAAACATATATCAATAAATTCATGAAGTTATCAAAGTTCCAGAAACCCTAGGTTTATTCATGATAATAGAATCAAGAACTGACTGAAACTAATGACCACATGGGTGAAATGAATCCACAAGTGAAATCCCACATACTTGGTTATGAAATCCACGAAAAAATACTTAAGTTTCGGGGCTTGAACTGCATGAGCTTGTGGCATTCTTGAACTAGGGTTCTTGAGCTTTTTTCTCCTCTCTTGCTTCTAATTTTCTAACTTGTATATGTTTTAATTATGTTTCTCAGCTTAAATTAATGAAAATCTGATGATTTAGGGTCAAAACGACGTAACTTAGGGTTGAAACGGAGTGGGAAAGGTCAAAAAGACCCCTGGGGAGGTTGTTGTGAGGCATTATGATGGCCAGGAAATATAATTCAATTATGTACCTGTGGGTAGTTCATGGGAGACCTAATTCATTTTGTCTAAAGATTTATGATCATTTTAAGTTGACCCATTTGCATTTCCCCTTAACTGGCTTGAAATTTTCCACCTACAGACCGTAGATCCACCTACGAATCATGTTGGTCATCCATAGCTCTTGACAAAGAGTTGTTGAAGGGAGTCTTGATCGACGGTAACGGACTACAGACCATAAGTCCGTCTGTCGTCCCTGACTTAACCAATTTTTCTAGGGTGAAATTTTTGGGAGTTTGATCCCTTCGATGGTTGTGCCGGACGGACCACGGTTCAGGCTATGGTCCGTTGATGCCACCATTGGTAGCACTTGCAGATTTTTCTGAAAAAAATATGTTTTGGTCTGTTTTGGCTACGGGGTGTTACATGATTGAATCAGCCAGCCTCTTCTGTTCTGCCTATGACTCGTTAAGAATTCAAATTCCACTGGAATTAGTGTGTTTGAACGTAGATTGGGAATTGCAATATAGAATCCCCCATCCTAACTTAAATCCTTCTTTATTTGTTAAGAAAATCCCATTTTATTCAGTTGTCTTTTTTAGAAGCTTTTCAATACATGCTCTCTTTCTGTATTGAAATAATTCAACAGAGTCTTCTTCCTGCTTATGCCTGGGTGGGGAAAGTCTAATCTGTCTTTCCGGAACCACTTTCATAATGAATTATTTCGTTTCAAAAGAACCCCTTTTTTAAGAAAATTAATAAATAAGCTAGTTGCTCGAGTAGTGGATCGAAGAATAAAACCCTTATGGGTGTGGAACCAGTTCAAATACTGAATCTTTTGCTAGTTTACCAGTGTCTTGAAAGTTGGCCTAGAAATGTCTCTTATTGAAATATGAGAATTCGTGAGCTAACATGCCAAAAGACCTTATATCTTCTATTGATGTAAAATATCATAGGAGTTTCTGTCTTTAGACGTGGCATAGGACTTTTCTTTTGTGCAAGATTGTGAGTAAGTCAACCGATGGCTAGGAGGAATATATCCCTTAAAGCAATCCCAGTCAAACACTACTTACTCTAAAGGTAAGAATTTTATGAATAGCATTCTCGCACAGGCATACCCTCACAAACAAACTTGGTCGCCCCAATCCATAGCCCTTGGAGCAAAACACCCTTGTAGAAGGATTTCCACTTCAGTTTTACCTCCCTAACCCCTATCGTAAAGGGAAGATGGTTGGTTACCTATAGAAGGAGTTCAAACCTATGAAGATAAAAGTCTTTCCAAAAGAGATAAGGTATTAGAAAATCCTTTCAGTCATCGATTGACTTTTATTCCCACTTCTGGAAGTGAAAGACACTTGACTATAAGGAGAAGAGCGACTATGAAACAATGATTCCCCTTTTCCATTGAAGTAGGGAGGGAATCTTTCCCCACCATTCCAACCTATTATTGATAGAGATCTTACCAGTACTGAAAATAGCTTTGTTACCAAGCTGCCCACATGAGAAGCTAGGCAGGAAAGAAGGAGGAGGAAGGAAATTTTTCTATGAATCTTTGTTTCTCCCCTTATAGTCATAATACTCGGATTGACATTAATTTTATTAAAAAGTTAATCGATGGTTCTTGATTTTCCCTTCTTTCTGCAACGTAGCCAATTTTCATTCCAATTACTTCATCCATAAAAAAAATCAACTTCAAAATAGTGATACACTCTAAAAAAGTAAAGGAGAAGCTTCCATTATAGAAGCGATAGCTTCTGGATTCCTTTGAGGTGTGAAGTTCCCTTCATTTTTATAAAATTCCTAAAGGTTGTGCTAAAAAAATATACCAAGTAGACAATAGTTTGGATGACCCTTGTCTTCCCATTCGGGTTGGGTTGACTCAGAAGTATAGTAAGAAGGAATAGAACCACCGGAGAGTTGTCTTTTCCCAAGTGTGGACTATAGATGAGTGAATTTGGAAGCAGAAAATACAAAGTAAAGCATTACCTAAGCCTTAGCCTAGTCTATATCCAAAGTTGACGCAACTCTGTGCCGATGACTCACTACTACATTTATTTTTCAAT